>JABFOV010000356.1:0-41223 GCA_022817685.1 Aradophagus sp. ZL-2020
GCCTCGACCAATCCAGTGACAGATGCTACCTTAGGATTGGTCGAGGCTGCACCCTCGTGGTTAACATATTGCCCGCGAAGCTAAATTTAAGTTTCCAATACTCTAAAAAATGTTTTTTAGGCGCCTCTAGATAGTGAGGGTGAACAAGTTGTACAAGACAAACGTGTTATTTGCATAAGTCAATTATCTTTGGTTGATCTTGCTGGTAGCGAAAGGACAAATCGGACAAAAAATACTGGGCAAAGACTTAGAGAAGCAGGTAAAGATAATTTCTTTTGGTAAATACCTACTTTGATAAGAAATAGGCTATTCAGTTATTTTTCTACATACATTTTTTACAAATAAAAATATTTGTTTCTATGTTATACAGGAAATATTAATAATTCGTTAATGACATTACGAACTTGTTTGGAAATTTTACGTGAAAATCAGACTCAAGGTACTAATAAAATGGTCCCATATCGTGACTCAAAATTGACTCATTTGTTTAAAAATTATTTCGATGGAGAAGGTCAGGTGCGAATGGTCGTTTGTGTTAATCCAAGATCAGATGATTACGATGAAACCATTGTAAGTAATTATATTTACATTAGTATTGTTCATTGGAATGATTTTTACAGTTAATGTTCACACAAACGGTTCATATAGATTGCACTTTATATCCAATTTATAAATTTGTAAATTCAATTTTTTAGCAAGTGATGAAGTTTGCTGAAATGTCACAAGAGGTACAAGTTACTCGTCCTGTTATTTCAAAGTTGGATTTAGGTTTTACGCCTGGACGGAGACAGGCAAATAAGGTATATAAATCAACCATTTCTAAATGTTAAGAACTTTCTTCTTACTCGTCAGAAATATTTGTAATTAACGTAATCGCCAAATAAATTAAATTTACGCTTCAAATTTTTTTTAGATGTTCAAAGAAGCACGAGCTAGATTGGAGAAAGAAGGTCGAGCAGAAGCTGCAGATTTGGATGTTGACATAGGCTTAGTGTACACGTAAGTATACATATATTTCTATAAATATGACATTAAAAATATTTTAAATCAAAATCACACTGTAAATAATCTTCAAATTAATTTATCATATGCTTTATAAGGCTTGGTGGCCCATTCCCGGATCTGGAACTGGATTCACCCCACAACGATCAAGTTATTACCACCCTCATGCACTTTTTGGAGCAGAGAATTAATAAACGTAACATCTTACGAGCAGATTTGGAACAAAAACGTAATTAAAATTTATAAGCTGTAAAAATAATAAGTTTTTAATTAAACATTGCATAATTTACTGATAATTTTTTTTTTTTTTCATAGAAAATGAATTTAGAAAAATGTTGGTAACTGTAGAACAAGAAAATACCAGTTTGAAAATTGAAAACGCAACGTTAAAAGCTTCTAATACTCAACAGAAGAAAAAAGTGTCTGCATTAGAAAATCATCTGTGTAAAACAGAAGCTCAAATAGATAGTCTGTTAAGTAAACTGAACAGTGCTAATGAAACCATTAGAAGTCTGCAACACGAAGTGAGATAATTTGTTAAAATATTTACGATTGTTTTATTAATATTGTGTAATTACTAATCAAATACATTTATTCAGTTAAGGGATAGAGATCTTGCACTCAACCAACGATTAATTGATAAACAAAGGGTTAAACAAAAGTACAACTATAAAATACAGACAGAAACAGATAAAATGAATCGTGAGTTGGAACTCAAATTGAAAGCACAAAGGGAACATTTGCAGGTAAGCGATTGTGGGCTGTATCTGAAATAGTTGCAAATGAAACAAAATCAGAGAAGCAATGTATGATTTTGTAATTACTTTTTTGTACAGAATCAAATGAAAGAAAAAGAAGACAAACTGCGATTAGTTAAACAGATTCTTGTAGATAGCGAAGATGTGCCTGTAATATCTACATCAAAAGAACAGGTTCCTATCACGCCAAAACATACTTTTAAAACTAGTGAAAGAATTTGTCCAGCGACAGAAGGTCGTTCGAGACAGGTAAATTGAAACAAACAAAAGTACAATATTTTTAACTTATCTTATTACATAAAATATTTTTATTTTTAATGTTGAATGTTATTACTTTCTATACAAAAAGCTAATGTTTTGTTTAAAAAGAATGTTTCTCCAATACTTAGGATAGAACAGCGGTTTCAAATCCAAGATATCGAAGATCTCAAAGTGCAGATAGATGGATTGATCATCGGCCAGGAGCATTGGTACCTGTAGGGACCATTTTGCAACCACTGATGCGTCGTAGACGTAGCGTTACAAAGCTGACGAGTCCTAAGGAGATTACAGATGGCGCTTCTAGATATTGTCTTATAGCCCAGGAACGTGACACTGATGGGGAACTTGAAACTAAATTGTATAAGGTTTGTATTTTTGCAGCCATAAATTGAACCTTGCTAAATAATGTATCTTTAACGTGTATGATTTGTATTTCCATTTGATGAATTCTTAGTTCTTGTAACAACTAAATATGTGTATAAAAAAATATTCATTTTGCTAATAGGGAGACATATTACCAACCAGTGGCGGGGGCGCACAGGTCGTCTTCAATGATATGGAACTGTTAAAGCAGATGTCTCCTTCCAGTAGACGAAAACGCAGCATACCATCTTCGACACAAAATAGCGCTCAGAGCAACTCGGTCGAAACGATTTCTAAGAGAGCTCGAGTTTGAATAATTTATTTAACATTCTGTCAGAAACTACATTGTTAATAACTTGTACATGCAAGTTTTGGAATACTATTAATTTTACAGCATCACCTAGACTGTATAAATATTTTTTCTACAATATTATATTATATAATGACATAAATGTAACTTAAATTACATAAGTATGTAACTTATGTTTGCTTGACCAAGAATAAAGGACTTATGCATCAAGAAGTAAACATTCCAATCTCATTTCATTCATTTATTTTTCTTAATTTTAACTACTTCATGTAATAAATTATTTTTACAATTAAAAAATGTTGACTCCAAACCCAATGTACGTTTAAAACAATAAAGACGGTTGAAACATTATTTTTATTATATCGTGTATATTGTCATACACGTTATTTTACATACAAATTAATTCGCAGTCGCCAATACATACAGCTCAAACAAACAGGACATTTAGTCAATTCCTCCTTCTGTAATTAATATAATTTTTTGATAGTATTCAATGTTTCTATTTTCATTATTAATTTATAGCGGTCGCAGCTTTGACTCGATAATGAAAACAAAAAACTGGTCAACACTGCATAAGAAAAATTCATAAACACGTATTGCATTAACAAACAGGATTGGGTAACCAGCCCTTTCTTTTTCTACCTCATCTTATTTTATCTTTTGTCAAAACTACGACACTAAATGTTGTCTAAGCACACATATGTTCCTATATAGCTCAAGCTTCGATAGTTAAATATAGACACGATTTTATTGTGGCAATATCAAGTCCACGACATTGGTATTTTAACTTTTTTTTTTTTTATTCTTATTTTACACAAAATTTACTACGAAAATTGTTCATGATTGATTACATAAAAATAAAGTTTCGATATTTTTTATTTTATTTTTTTTTTCCTTCAATTGAAATTTAACAGCCATATATATATTGCATCGATAATATACAATTTTATATTAATCTTACGGTTAAATTCAACTTAAAAATTCTTGCAGTAGAAATGTATTTTTTCTCTAAAAAATAAATTTATTTCAAGTATGGAAGTTAGATTGTTAATGTAATAAATCTGAAAATTGCCATTAATAAAAGTTATCCACCTGTTAATGGAATCGAAACGCGAGCACTTGATTGAATTTTATAGGATAGACAGACATCAAAGGCTTGACAAATAATTGAGTTCAAGTTATAAGCTAAGCACTAAATTGATTGAGTGCATTTTCAGTGATCACTGGACAGATATATATTAATTAATTTAGTAGTGATAACTATATTGTATACATGTATACGTATATATGTTTATGTACCATATATTTTATATACATATATATGTATCATTTGTATGTACTATATAATTAGTTACCCTAACAAAGTCTCGTTATCTTGCAACACGATTGCTCCGAAATAAAGAGTAACTGGAATTGAATTAATCTGCGCCGACTTGAAACCTTATAAGACGAAGCTTAATGACGTTATGTAGGTTTCCTCATCCAGTAAAGTACTTTGCAAACGATTGAACCAAATGGCTCTGGGTAGAAAGTGTTTTAACTGTTATTTATCGGTGAGATTAATAATATTATTAATCACGGATAAACAACATTTAATTTGATATGTGAAGTTCTCAAACTTTAAGTAAACGAAAACCAATTTAATACAATTTACTGACCAGTTATTGAAACCACTTAGACCCGTCAATTAATTAAATAAATTAAATCTTATTAAGCTATTTAATTAGAAAATTTTCTCTATTGTATTTAATTGGTTTTCATGGTGTTTTTTGAAACTTCTTTATCTCTTTTATTTATAAAAAGACATTTAAATCTGATTCAGATTCAAAACAGTTTGAGTTATGATTCTCAGTAACTTGATCAATAAAAGTTAGTCAGTATTTACTGAGTTACCTCATTGTGAGGATCATCACAATTCTTAAACAACATCAATAAAAATGCCCGTATGCATGTTTTAAACTTTTATCTGCGTTTCAGCCTCGAAACAGTCAACTCTGGCAAGATAATTATTGAGACAGTTGTAAGGGACAAAATATTTGAAACATCATTGGACGACTTTTAGATTGTACTTTTTCGTCAGGTAAAATAACGAGACTTTAATTTTCCACTGATTGACTTGTCCTCTTGTTGGCAGCATAGAAAATCATACAAATATCAAATGGAGACTAGACGAGCGTTTTGAAAAAGCGGTGTTTGTCTTTGCACAGTGATTTGCATTGTGTCGCACAGTCATACGAAATCGATCGTTGGAAACACTACACGATAAAATCGTTACAAAAATTGTTTAGCTTCAAAAATTAAACGCAATATGGACTTTGTATGAAGAATCATCAAAACGATGATACTTGATTGCAATAAAATGACACTATAAACTGTCACAAATACAAGAGAACCTCCTATAAACGAATACTGGAAATAATTAAAAACTCAATTAAAACGTAACTTTACATGTACTACTTAACGCATAATATTAGAATATTGTTTAATATTATTGGACAATAAATCCTGATCCAATCTTATTGACGATGATGTTAGTAATTAATTTAAAGTTATTTTATCCCCCAACGCTTCCATTATTTAATTGCGGTTTCAATCATTTTCAGTACAAAATATAAGTACATGGTTTGTTCAAAAATTAATATCAATAGACCTATTTTGATGAACCAATAAATTAACGTGCCATCTCTCAACTATTAACTTCCTATCAGAGTCGTTAATGAAATTAAACCATGAGACATTTTATTATGATAATTTACTAGTATATAAAACATATATATATATATACACACACATCTTAACATGATTCATTGTTCAGTTTCATTTGTAACTCAATTTCCAAGCTAATCTGGTATAATTTCTTCCAAACTCTCTGCAAGTGTCAGTCTCTAAATAAATAATTCTTTGGTGGCTCAATTCCAAACGTGATATAGCGATAAGTGACCAAGTTTAGAGTCAAACTTGGTAAAATTTTGGCCAAAACGTTTCTATTAATTGAGCAGGCTTTTAGGAATAAATGTTGTATGATAAAAAATTATTGATCTAATGTGCCATTTTGATCAATATATTAGTTTTTGAGAGAAGGTTTATTGGTATTACTTTCTGGACAAACGATGTACTTTTTTATCATATAATGTGAACTTTTTATTCTTTTTTTATTTCTCTGATTGGGACTTTCAGTGCCTTGCTGAACTTTTACCTGCAGCTGCGTGTATTCAAAATGAATACATTTAATATTTAAAGTCAGTTACGATTAAAAAAATTATAATTATAAGATAAATTATACATATGTCCATAGAAAACATTGCTTCTGGAAGTGTGTCTAAATATTTAATCAGTAAAATAAAAGACAAGTTTAAAATTACTTTTAAAATAAATTATTACATAAATATTATCTTATCAAGTGTAACAGCAGTAAAATTGCAAGTAGAATTCTACCGTTTTGTATTGAAAGTCCCAAATGATTGATACTTTCAGTCGAGAAACAAAGCACAATTGAGTATAAAATAAATCCGTACTCAAGTGTCCATTGTCAAAATTATTTTTGAATTCCAATTGACTAGAAAATAATTAACATTTGTCAAGAATTTTCCTTCACTGTTCTTTGACGCATGTTTTTTTTGAAAGGATTCTTATATTGTGGATATAATACGTAAATACAACAAGACGTTAATTTTGCTAGCCGTTTTTTTTTGTTTTTTTTTTTGTTTTTTTTTTTTTAACCAAGAGTGAGTTTGATAACTGCGTTGTACAAAAACATCATATCACAGCATGTGTCAAGAAATCAGCGATGTATTAGTACGCGCACAATATTCCTTAATAACATGTAGACGAAGTCGACCCTTTTGAAGATTACAACTAATCACGTTTAACAATTAATCGTGGTCAAATTCTGTATGTGGTATGCTCCGTTTGATTACTTTTACGACTAATTTTTTTTTATTACTCTTCTTTTATACATTGTTATTTGTGTGTTATTTTTATTTTTATATTTACAAAGTACAATTTGCTAAGTAGAGTAAATATATACCAAGAAATGTAATATTAACTGAATTTTCATGTTAAATTTAAAGTCTTTAAATTATTTGTTTGTTAAAGTGTAATAAGTTATGGCAAATGTTATTAAATTTCTGTATATCAAGCAAGTTTCTTTATTTTAAATAATGTCATCTCGTTTTTATGAGATGTATACTCTATTTTTATATTTAAAAAAACATTTTGAGTGTTATGGAATAAGAATGCGACATATGAAACAAGTATGTCAAACTCAAGAGTATTTTATTAGAGTTTTGTATAAAGTATTCACTGATTAAAGTATTAATGTTGTAATTTGTTTAAAATGTATTTAACGATGATTATATTTTTATAATTTTGATTTTCCAGTCATATTTTAACAAGCTTTCCGAATTGATTAGTAATATGTTTGACGGTACAGAAAGTTACATTTCCAGCTACATTCAACATAAAATAGGTTGCCGTTGTATAAAACTGTTTTAATATATTTGTTATTATCTACTTTCGACTAGAATTTTCTTTTTGAATGATTCCTTCATTGATCAATAATTCTTTATCTGATTAATAAACTTATTTTGTTTCTAATTTTGTTTTGTGTAATAAAAAATATTGACAGTTGTCTCAACAGAACAAATGCATCCATGTTTTGATTATAAAGAACTTGCTTGTATAAAAGTTTTATGCTTTACATATTTTTGTATTTCCTATTTAATGAAATTTTAAATTTGTTTGTTTAAACTCAGTGAAAATACGTAAGAAATTTTGACTTTAGTTATTAGAAAATCTCGTGAAATTTAATTTCTATCTTGTTCTGTTGAGATATTAATTATTTTTTCCAATTTACATAATTTCACATATATACTTTCAAACAAATAGAGTAGAACTTGATTTTCTGGGGCCAAATTATTCATATTCGCATAAAAAGTTTTAAGAGGAGTGAAAACTGATAGGTAAATTGTTAATTTTCAACATGTACAAAAAATCCTATCATGTTATATATTGCATTATAAAGCACATATTGTAATATAAATACAAAGTATAATCAGCGGAAAAACTAAATACTTATCACGAGGGAATTACAATTATTACAACTTATATGTAAATCACATTATTAAGAGGAAGGCAAACATGAAGATCTTTGAAGGTTTCTCTCATGCCGTTTATTGAAGAAAAACAAATTTTGTTATTAATTGATATTGAAATACTACCAAAACAAGGCAAAAAGATTTTTTTTCTAAAATAATTTTACATTTATTAATTTGTCATCTCTTAATCCGAACTTTATAATCCAGTTTGTCTTCCTCTTTAGAAATAAATTTAATATAAAATTTTTATTAATCAAACACGACATTTTTTTCCCTTTATCTTTTACCATTCCTTTCTTTCAATAACAGTTACTAACAATTGCCAGCTCTTAAATAAGTGGAATGAGTCTCGAACAGCTCTATCTATGATTAATTTGGAATTCCAGATGTGTACTATATACCCATATTATAAATATATTTATTTTTCTCAATGGTTATAGTTTGAAGCGATGTATCCATTTTACAAGAGACCATATCGTCTTAACCAGCGATAGATACAGAGATACAATATTATAAATTTGTCACAAAATTGAATCGATGAATGCAATGTTGCACAAAGAACAACATGTACATTAAATAATGCGCGGTTCGTCAAATGATAAGGAAGGGGTATAGATCAATTAATGCTATAACAAGAAAATTCGTCGTTTTCTGTCAAGAATACTGTACATTATTATTACCACTTTGTAGTAAAAAAAAAAGAAAAAAGAAAAAAAAGAGAGAGAGAGAGAAAAAACAATAACAAAAATAAATATTTAAGATCAGGATCAGCAAAATTTGCTATCAAACGAATTTAACCCCATGATTGTACATAGTAAATGTATCAAAATAGCAATCAACGACATTAACAACCAAAGGGTTCGACGCGAGGTGTGTAAAAAATCAATTAAAAAATTTAAATCTATTTATGTATTTCTTAATAATAAATTATTACATTGCTTTAACTATAAATAACATATAAATTCGGATTCAGATTAATTTTGCTAATTGCTTAGTTATTTTTTGACTCAATTTTATTGTCTTGAAATATAATGCATAGAGTCTTCTAATTGAATGCTATTTTGTAATTAAAAGCATTGGAAAGTTGTATCATAGTCATTAGGTTTCTACCTTCCTTTTTTCCTATCTTCATTTTTTGTTCTCATTTTCATTTTACATTGGAGTTTGTTCGGAGTCTCTAAAGAGCACAATCACCTATCAACAATATACCTATCTATCTATACAAAAATTACTGTAATCGAATGTGCAAAGAATATGAAACCATATACACTTGTTGAGCTTGACAATTGTGGCCCAGCTTGCTCGCTGGATCCCGCGAATTTTCGGCACAAAGAAGTGTTACCAAAGTTAAAAGTTCAATGGAACGAGTGACCGAATCGACAAGGAGGGAGGAGACGCGAAATCGAAGTAAACCACGGCAAGGATCTCGCCGCATAACAAGGAAACACAAATCCATTCAACTGTACCATTTATTCTATAGCCTTGCTTAAAAATTCGATGAATCGTTTACCGTATTGTTCTGGATCGCAGGTGGATATCCCATCAACGTTAGCACCATACTTGACAGTTTTTGCGGCCTTTGCCGCCTGCTTTCGCACACCGTAGTGAGTCAAAACATCGATTATTGCGAGGAAATATATTTCTTTTGTAGGCGCATCTGAAAAATGTATGAATTTATTTTATGATATTGATAACTTGCTAGTAAGATACATTGAACGTAAAACAATTTTAAAAAGTCTATTCTTTTATAAACGACAAATAAAGTTTCACAATTCTATTGATTACAGAGACCAACAACTGTTACATAATTTAAAATATTCATAGTGCCTCAAATGCTCTATGAATATTAATATAAACAAAGCTACTGATTTTTGTTACAAAGGTAATACGCAGTTTGTAACAAATGCCCGTTTCTGTTCAGTTGCGTAATAGTTATACTTAGTTGCAGCAATAATAATGATGTAACGCGATGGTATAATCAATTTTTTTCTGAGCTTTCAAGTTGAATAAAAGTATGTACGATGCGCCAGTGTAACTAATTGCATTGGCCTTGTAATCGGAACAATGCTAAAGCCATTTGTTTGATGATATCATTATATGATTGAGTGGTCTATTTACTTTCTGAACTTGGAATGGCATAAATGTCTAATTCAGGTATTATCGCGTCGTCGTATTGAAGACTAGCATCTCGTATCAGGGCAGCTTGTGGGGATTCGGGGGGAGTGGCCATTCCCCCCACACCACTCCAGTTCCAAACTCGCCTGAAATAAGAATCAAAATATTGTTCCTTTCTGTCTATTTAATGGTCTCTTTCTTTTTCTTTTGATCTTTATAAATATAACAAGTTTGAATTCGCTTGCACTAATTAGAACATACAACATAAATTTCAGAAATACGATTTGTAAGTGACCAATTCTTTAATAATCTGCAGAAGATAGAAATCATAAACATATATCTTCGTTTTACGTATATATATATATAAAGACATGTCAGTTTTAAAAATGATAACTTTAATGAAGACATTTGCACAAGTTAAAATCTATGCAAATTATCGAAGTTGGCTACTTATTCAAATCTAATGTTCATTAAACCAATTTATGCTGTTGAGAATTTTAAAACGCAAGTAGTAAAACGGTAATTGTATAAATGGATATGATAAGAAAACAGAAATTTAACAACTTATTTTAAAATATAAAAAAATGAAATTACTAGCAATAAAATTAATAATAATTAAAATATCCACAATCAATTAATTTTTGCTGTAATACAAGGACAATATTGATTAACAGCTTTTACGCGTAATCAACATTTTGCAGTATCGATTAAGCAATTAATTAACGTTCCTCATTAAAACTGTGTATTGATTTCAATTTATTGCCTAGCTTGAAATAACCAATTTTAATTAAACACAGTTTTGCCACGCTTCAACAGTTTGAAAAGTAAGACAATATCTGCTTCTATTCATTGATAAGACTTACTCTCCAATAGCTCCTCTAGAGTCCAACCCGCTGCCAGATTCGCTGTCTTCTTCATCTTCATGGTTTTCCTCGTCGTCTTCTCGCTCGGCTCGCTCTCTATTTTCTTGCTCAGCTCGTGCACAATCGTGTAATCCGAGCAACAAGGAATAGTCCATTAGATGTAAACGCGTCAAAAACTAAAAAAAAAGTATATATATATGTATATATATATTGTTAAAAATTGTAAAAAAATTCGTGCATTTATCAGAGGTGATTATATGACAAAAATCTTTTTTATAAACCAATTGTTTGGGAAATATTGTTTGGAAAAAGTCTTCATTTGTTAAATAAAACATAAATAAATTTTATATAAATAAATACGTATATATTTCTTCATTTATGTTATTGATTTATTTGTCACATTAATTTGCCTAAGAATTATTGAAAGTTAAAAGTTAATTAACTGGCAATTTTACATTTTACTTAATTGAAAATTATGTATTGCATATTTCCGTCTTGCAAATCTCATTTTCATGGTTCAATTACCGTACAATGTGATTACAACATGCTTGTAATGAAATTGCATTTCTTATCAGAATTTTTGTTAAAAGAGAAAGAAAAACGAGCAAGTAAGTATGTCTCTTGCACAACGTACAATAAAAATAATCTTTTGTTCACTACTGAAAAACGACAACGCAATTGTATGTAATCTGGTTATTATTTTCGATAATATATATAGTAATGAAACCCAATACATTGTCTTTATCATGATTGCGCAAAGATCACTATCTAATATTACGAGTATTTTTCATATAAATAATAAAGTATGTATAAACTTTTTATTGTGTTTAAAAGTTTAACAATATTGAATAGATGATAAAAGTTTCATAAGATATGTAATTTCGTGTAGTCAGCTGTTTTCATGATCAGTATAATCCAATAATTTCTACAAGGTGTAACATTTACTATATTAACTGTGAATGTCGCATTATTTTAAGCATTAACTGAGTAATTGAAAATGAGCTTAGACTTCATAAACAATTTCCCACTCAACTTTTTAACAACTCATTGATAGAAGAATTTAAACGTTTCTAATGAAAATGAATTTTTTTGATAGAAAATAATTGTGTGTGTACATATATGTGTATACATATTATTAATAAATAAATAATAAGTTAAAAGCCCATGAAAATATTAATGATCTTTAAATATTTCGTTTTTGAAAAACTTTTTGATTACTTCTAATGATAATAAAAAATTAAATATTAATCGTTTAAAAAAATTACACTTCTCAAACCCTCACTGTTCGCATCACAATAAAAATAGTTTCTATAATAAAATAATGAATAACAGTCATTTTCACGAGAAAAAGATATTAAAAATAATGCAATTAATGAGGGGTCAAATTATGAATTCAGCAACTTGGTCATTATTGTGAATCATCAAACTAACATCAACGTCGGCCGTTAACGTTTCCAACAGCTTAGACTTGGCTTCATCACCAATATAGATTTTCATGCCCTCTTTGACAAAATCGTTGTCCTTGTAAGTCGGTAGGTCTTTTTCCTTTTCTTTATCTGAAGCTTCCCTGTCTACCGTTGAGCCTTTCAAATCATATTTTTTATGCGTTGTCAAATGATTCGAAAACACATTTCTGATTGCTACAACATAATGTACAACGCCGTCAACAGTCAGTCGGTACATTCCAAGGTATTGGGGAAGGAGTGTTTTTCCATGCCGTTCCACGATGTACTAAAACATTCAAGACAACTATTATTATCAAAGAGCACATTTTAATTTGCATGTCACAATACATACCATGTCAAATTAAATCTATTTGTTTGAGAATTGATTTAGAAAAAGATGTAAATATTAAATGTGCATTATGAGAGATATTTTTAATTGTTTTAAGTGGTTTTATACCATTTTATTGGTGAAAGATTCGCAATGCTTAATTACTTCTAAAAAGTATTATCCTTCCTTCAGTTTATAAGTGTTTTAATCCAATCAATGTAAGTCAATGTAACTTACAAAGAACGTAAGGCGAGTGCTAGGTTAAATTTCAATATGAACTTTGTCGTTAAACGAAATACATTTCTAAAACACGATTTATATTATAAACTTTTGAATACAATTTTAACTTAACTGAAATTTTAGCAAGTTCAGAAACTATCAATATTTGTTTAAGATCAACTTTAAATTTAAAACAGTTGAGAAAGCATTGGTTTGGCTTCATCGTAAATCTCTAAGCTTTACACTAGCAGTTTATCAACCCTTAAATCTTATTATGATTGATACATTGAGTTGGCAGTTCTAATAAAAATTAAAACAATCCTGCAATAATAATTAATTTAAAGTGAAATTATTTATCCGAGAATGGATGATACAAAAAATACTTGAATGCGTTGGCGTTCGATTTGAAAAGAAATAAAGCATTTATACTTATCAATAAATACAAATCAATGACATAGCTAATAATGAATGAATAAAAATGTCCTAGTTTTTGTTAGGACGTTGATACATTTGTTTGTCAGTTTGAATGTCATGCGTACCGGATGATAATGCTTAAGAAAAGAATGCATTCTCTCAACTTCCTCGCTCGTCAAGGTTTTGATGATGAACAGTTTGTCGTAAGATTGGTAAAACTTGGCGCCACTCTTGCCTGAAGAATCGTCCAGAGTTGGCTGTGATCTGGAAAAACAAGTACAAAAAAATTGAGTTACGGAACTTCTGTCTACGTACCCAAGTGGTCACTGAAGAAACGACCTGGGTTAATGCGAGCAACGATCGCAAAAATGCTCATGGTCTCGCGCACGAATGGTCGTCTCTTGATTTGGTTAGTATAATATACAAAGTGGACTGAGCGCGATTCAGGAAAGACGATGATCCGGGAATCACGCGTTTCCTGACGTAGCGGAGCACGCTTTTGTTTTACAGTTGGGTGGCATTGGACAAAGATACACAGACAAAGGGGCTGGAAGACAATCAAACTCTGGGGGAAAGAGTCACTGTGTTAGCCAAAGAATCACTCGCAAACTTGCAATCGATCTAACCTCAGGCGCTTTGGTTTAAAACTGTAGGTGCGCTGCGGTTTGCTCGACGATTGTGGAACGTTAGACGAGAGGTTTATCGATGGTATTGTGTTGGATCGCTGTACCGATTGACGACTTCTCCCAATTGCTGCCAAACCCGAGCGCCGCTTTGCTCGCGACGGGTTAAACGTCCGACATCTATCATGAAAATTCTTTTGATTATCATTATGTCCTTTAAATCACATGAAGGAAAACTATATTGAAAAATTCACTATATGTGTAATAAAAGTAGAATGCTTGTAAAAACAAATAAATGACATAACAAGTTTGTGTTGAATTATTTAAGTTACAAAAAATATACTCAGCTATTAATAACTACACTCAAATTGTATACATGGTAATCTTTGTTAGTACTTTTTACGTAAAGATTCTAATTACCTAGATAGCTTGAATGTTTCAATTTTTTGTTCTTACTGTATAATGCTATTTTTTAACGCATGTTTTCTTTTTTTGCTTGATAGATGTTATTTTTTAGGTATATCCTACTTTCAAAATACATATAGAAATTTTTTTAATATAATTTTTCCATGTGAATAAGTATTAATTCATATATTTATAATTTTTTTTTTTCATTTCTTCTTATCGTTTATTTTTTCATTTTTAATTTTTTTTCAAATATCTGAGTTCTTGCAGTTCAATAGTGTTTGCAAAGAAGAAACATGTGAAACGCAGATCGATTCGGCAGCATGACAGTGATTTCACAAAGAATTGCTTTGGCTCATTTCAGGTCAGCAACGAATTATCGGCCGTGAATTCTTTGCAAAGTTAAGCATTCAAATGAAAATACGTATTCCGTGCAGAGGGGCTCGCTTTGTTGATGCAAAATTGTTGATAATGCCGTGACGAGGACTGTCGATCTTTACATGGTGGCATTTTGAGTAGTTATTGGAACTATTGATCTCTCTTCGTTGAACTATTGATCTACTTCGGAAAACATTCGGATTACGAAGAATGAAGTTGAAGTCGAGCTTTAATACCCGCAGATACAATTTTCTCATTGAAAAACAAGTCAATAAATAATGCCACGTGCGTGGCGATAATGTCACTTTATATTCCTCGTTTAATAATCAACATAAATTCTGATCAAAGTGGAATTCCTGTTAGAGCCCCGAAATTCAATGGACATAATTTATCATATCCTCGATTTCGCTCGAGAGCCTTAATATCCCGAACACAAATAAACTACGGCGTACAAATAATATCCCCTTGTTCTCAAGATCAACTCCATTTTTCTCTAATCCTCGACGGCCGATCTCATTTGGAGGTGCATTTTAGATGGGCAAGCTTGGCGCAACTTCGTGAAAGTTATCCCCAGTGAAAAGCTCCCGTGGCCTGATTATGACCTAAATTCGATGACAAGTTTATTAGATGATCGTTTTTCACAGCGACTCTCGTGAAATGAATCGTGCGTGGTGTCACAAACTCAAGCGGTGCGCCGTTGCGCGCTATTAATAATTCTTTGCATTAGACATTATCTCATTTTTGAATTGAAGAAGTAATGAAACGTTCAACGACTTTCCATGGTCAATCTTGCTCGGTGTAAATTGCACTGAATTCGTTGCTTTTATACGCCGTCGACGAATGAAGAAGCAAAATACTGGGTGAATGGTAGACAGTGGCTTAAGAAAAAATTACCTTGTCATTGACTCTTTGTAGTCAATGTCATCGATTCCAAAGCGCTCCCTCAAGTTTCGGAACACTAGTGGACAGTATTCCTTGATCTTGAAATGAGACGGCATGTTTTCTCTGAAAATAAAAAATTGGAGAATTATAAGTAGGAAAAATATTATATTTTGAATTGAACAGTTTTTAAATAATATTTTGATTTTGGAATTGTTTTATAAAATGTTTAGTAATGTACTCATTGTTTAATAATTGATACTTAAATGTAACTGGATACCTAAATTTTTAAAGTCGAATAAAATATTTGAGATTTGATATTAAAAAAAACTGAATTAAAATCTGAATAGATGTTTTTCAAGAAACAAATAGCATAACAAAAAATGGTATAATTGAAAGAGAAAAAAAATTTTTTCATGATGTAGGTCACGCCATGAATAAAGTAAGGGGATCACACGATTCCATAAATACATACAAATTGGCTGAGGGGAAAGGTGCACGGGAGATAGTCTATCGCAATTCTTTCCTTTTTTCCGCTGATTAATGAAAATGAACGAGATAAGAAAAAATAATATTACTCAATTTAGTGACAATGCAAACTGGCAATGAATTCGATAAACTTGAATACATCAATTAAGAAATACGCCAAAAATGAAAAAATTGTCTCGTTTTTTATAAAAATATACTAAAGGTTCACTTCTTTTGAAATTATACAATATTCTAAAAATACTTATTTGTGACTTTTTAACACTATAATGATGCGAGAATTCGGCCTCTTTCAATTAATAATATCAAAGTATACGATGATTTATACCAACAATATTGAAGTGTTAAACCTATCAGATATATTATCCATTACAGTATAAACCTTACACGACTTTGACATGAATCCATATTTTTTGCAAGTCAGTAATTCTTGAATGTTTTTGATTAACTAGGAGTTACTTGTAATTGTCGGCTGTTGTCATTGTTTTAAAAATATTTTACAATCAGCGTTTTTCGTATAGCATATTTCAACTATTGAAGATTTAGTTAAAATAGCTATAAAGTAGGAGACCAAATAAAAAAATAAAATAAAATAAAATAAAAAAAAAAGAATGTGACATGTTTGTCTATGACAAATCGTCAATCAATGTCCGAACCGGAATCACCGCCTTGTTCGATTGTACCGCGGCCGCGTGCGCGCGACGGGCACGTGGCATTGGCAATTGGCGGATTGGCAATTAAAACCGCCGGCAACTATTATTGTCATTGCCTAGCGCCGATGTACCGTGCGTACTAAGGCCTTCACTTGGGCTATTATTAAAATCGCTGACCGGCGGACCATTCTTGTGTATAGTGGTATATTTAGATTGGGCCGTGAGGTTGAAAGTGAGCCAGGCGTGCGTGCTTGACCGGTATGTTCAGGTGCAATACCCCGTGCAAAGGAAATAAATAAAGAATCAATCAAATCTAATATGAAATCTCACGACCATATACCTGTTTTCCCCTTATCATACCAATTTTGTTTTTTCATCGCTGACAATATTGTTTTTTTTTTATTAATTTTTTGTTTTTTCAGGTAAACTTAATATGTTGCAAGTATGCAAGTTTTGTTGCAACTATTTCTTACTGCAATTATTTTCTAATCAAAAAAGTTGAATTGTTTAATTAAAAAATGAAATAAACAATACGATATTTTATTTTTGAATTTGTCGAAATAAATTTAAGCTCTAATGTTAATTATTAATGGACGAAATGGTTGTGTTGTGCACCTGCAATTCGGTCATTCGTGAACATATAATCATATCAAGAAAATATTATAGCAAACAAAATTTAAATCTCATTTACTTATACTGCAAATTTCACTTTCAGACTAGTAGGTTACTCACTTGTTGAAGAGATGGTTATCGACTTTCAATTTGCTATAAGCTCGGAAATCGTCCGGCAATAGCATTACCGGTATATTCACGTGGCTGAGTTCATTGATCTGAAACAAAAACATAAAACAAAATGCATCATACTAATCCTGCATCTATCTTCGCCTTTTTTTTTTATTCTCGCTTCGTGTTTACAATTTGTCTGCTTTTCTTTTTGCACTTGCTTTTTCATATTTACCCGACTCTTCAACCACACGTCTAATCGTGAATTTCATTCAATCTATTATTAAGTGAATGATAATACGATTTTCCGCGATGCCAATGCTGATAAATTGCAACTGAAAATGACTCATTGAATCAATAACATGCAAGATCGAGTAAACTACAGTTCCATTGATTATAAATTACGGCATAATTATTTATCCGTGTGGCGATGCGCATTGACATTGTGTACAAATTGCACTTGTGTTCATTTGCGATTGATCCTCTGGTGTTTTTTATTCTTAGCGATTAATAATTGTATTAAATTTTTTTTTTGCATCTTCTTGAACTTACGATGCTTATACACATAACGACTTTATAATTATTAAGTCAACTACTTTATCAATGAAAAATAATAGTAATCTAATCTTATAATTATGAATATGTTTGCTATAGTATACAAATATTTTATTTAACTAAGATTAGTGTATTAGCTCTGCAAGTAACCAAAGTATATTTAATTAAATATTTCGATTCCATCCACATAAGACCCATTCGAGGTAGGCTGGTGCAAGGAGATAACTGTGCACACAAATCTAACGTTCCCCCTACTGAATTTTAATGCTAGGCGCTGTTCTATATAACTATTCATTTTCTACGCCAGTGGTAATGATCTCATCAATAAAATGTCACATTTAATTCAAGTATGAGTATCATTTTAAAAATCTTTGTAATTGCTGTAAAATATAAAAAAGAAGTTTCATACATACATAAAATACAAGTTTGGACTTAGAAAAATAGTTTCATACATTTTGTTTATAAATTGCAAAAGATCAAAATAAGGTAAAGTAGTTGATAGAAGTCAATACTGACATTTTTTTATTATAATTAACAGAGGTGATAAAGGAAATAGATTTTTTTTTTTTTAAATACAATCTTGTCCAAGTTTAAATTTGTATTTAATGTATATTGAATTTCTTTCTCATTGTAAATAACATTTACGGAACAACATCATGGAACAACATTCAAAATTTAATATTTTCATTTAACTTAGTTAAGAAAAGAAGTCGATATTCATTGACAAGCGACTAAAATAATATAACTAGCTGCTTTCATTTTTCATGAAACAACGACGATAATTTATGCTTGCAATTAAAACACAAAATGTATCTCGTCACTAGACAAACAACAAATTGCAAGGCAGCGTGTCTCAAATTCAATTTATCTTTTGACACGTTTGTCTTGTTTAATGTATCTGTTTAAAGGCCCGAAATACACGCAAGTGTAAATATAATAGCTGCGAGTTACTCCAAGAATAAGTTGCAATTGTATTGATTCCACACAATGATCATTTTTGGAATATAAACATGAGTTTCGGATAATATTGGACTTAGTTTTTCAATTGATTCATCCAGTCGTTAACAAAAGCATTTAAAAAAATATTCACTTTAGATTAAAACTCAATTTAGCACAGAAAACATTAATCAAGTCAAATCATCTATCAAAATTATAGATGTTTAAAAATAGGAAAGGTATTTTTTTCTTTAACTTTTAAATGGGCAAACAATTAATATTGCACTCATTGTTTATTATTTATTTTATTTCTTTTACGTATTTAAGAGCAATATCAAGTTCTTATAACTATAATTGGTTGAGACAGTTGCTAAAGAAAAAGAAGAAAAAAAAGTAGATGAATATCAAAATTTTTATATTCGTCTTTATTTTTATAAACCTAATCAGTAGATTGAAAGGCAATGCTTTTTAAAAGTGTGTTTACAAATGTGATAGAAATAAGGATGAGTAATTACTTTTACACATTAAAATTTAACTAAAAATATAATTATGAATTGTATGAATAAAGAAAATTGGTATGAGATGAATGTAATGTAAAAACTTCAATTTATTTATATCTTACATAAAGAAAATGTTAAATTTGTTTACTTGTTACAAACTTGTCACAACTGAAAAAATGATCAGTCTGAAAATGACATGAATGTGTAATACCAAGTCTTTTTGATTATTTGTGTTTTCGTTTCACTTTTTTTTCATTCAAAATTATTTTTATTTATTATAAATGTTTTTCTTAACAAATTATTATGAATGAAGTTGTTTGCTTTTGTTTATCATAATTTTAAATACAAAATATTAGGTGAAAGCATGTTTTAGACTTTCTGCATCTTTAATATAATCCCAGCAAACAAGATTGACAGAAGCCAATACAACACTGGCAAGTATTTTATATTTCTTTTAATTGCGTTTCTTAATTGGCATAAATCAATAAATATAATAAATTGGACTGCTTTCTTCAATTATTTCACTTTTTCTATATTCTTTATGCCTTTTGTTAAGGATTGCTTCATAAAATTCAATTTACATTCTAATATTATAAAATACTTCATAATTATTGTAAACAGTTATCCACGAAATTATCAAACAATTTTAGAAAAAAGTTAATTTTCTGTAGTTTAAAGGTACAATCAATATGCTTAAGAAAAGTTGATGAACATTTATTAAAATTGACAAAATCGAAGTTCGATTGATAGTTGCCCAAGTGATTGTTACCAATATAATCACAGTCATACTGAAACTGTCAAAGAAACAAAATGTGAATTTGACTGCTTTAGTAATCATTATTAAATAGTAATATAACATGAAAAAAAAATTATGTATTCAAATAAAAAATACTTATATGCACTAGTAAATATAGCACTTAAATTTATTTACTTACTGATAACTAATTAAGCAATAAAATAAAAAATAGTGATTCATCATAAATAAATGAAATCAGATAAAACAATATCCAACTCCTTTCTTATCTACCTGCCAAATTTCTTGCGCATTGCTGCCTGAGTGTATAGACAACTTTCAAAGGTTGAGGTGGACGTTAAACCGACCAGTATTTACAGCAGAGCAAGTGTTGTGACATTTGTCGTTGGGGTAAATGGACTCGCTTGCGAATAGCGAAACTAGGTTAACAGAGACTTACCGTGTGGTTGACACCCCACATGAATACGCTGAGCAGCGGCTCATTGGCGCGAAACAGTTTCACTTTTTGATGCTTGACGCGGAAGTGTTTCTTTTTGAGCTTGCTCAGCCCGCTGGACATTTGCGGCGCACTGGACATCGTCACTGCTTTGTGGTGAGCAGCGATAGGGCGACGTCAACCGAAAGCCGCGGTAAACAAGAGCCGAGGGGTCGACAATAACAAACGGCGTACGCGCCGTGGCAATAGCTGCGTGCGTTGCTACTCGAGTCACTGCTGGACCGCGCAAGCCATTCCCGGAAAGGGCTCGGAGGCGTGCCGATGTCCGCGACGCCGACGACTGCCGAGGAACTTTGCCCTTTAAAAATGGCGAGGCCGAACGCGCAGCCCGCTGGGGAATGCCAGGCAACGGCTACCGACTGCGCCGAGTCCGGCCGAAAAGGGGGCGCTCCGGGCACCCAAGATTACGCAGCTCCAGCAGAAGAGCTCGAGTTCCAGCGACGCGGGCGACCTCTGTCCAAGCGATTGTTCGAGGATTCATTTAAAATGCAATACAGTGCGATAGGATAAAACTGCCTGTATATATGCGTCTTAGATCCTTTTTGATGACAAAATTGGACTTTGCTCGGCAATGGCGGGAAATTTAAAAATATTGAAACATCAGTACATATGATGATTATTGGTTTTCTTTACTAATGTTTTGTTAACATTATTTTGTTAAGTTATCAAAAATAATTGGAAAATTGATATTTTTACTGCTGATTGTAGTTTTGAATAGGAAGAATATCAAATTATATAAAATTACCAAACATGTGCTTTGAAATAGTTATTTTACAATTTGTAAATACAATTGTTTTTAATTTGTACTCACATAATCCTGAAGTTATGATTTTCGTTGATTTTATGAAAACTTGAATAATTACACTAATGCGATAAAAATTTAATTAAATAAATATAAAGTTTTATTACTAAACACTATCATGTCAGATTTTATGTACAATTTCATTACACTTATGCCAGTTTGGTCCATTTTTCACTTGTCATCCATAGCCATTTCATTACTTTATGATCCTTTGCTTCATCAGACATTTCAATTTCTTTCTCTTTTCTGTAAAATTTGTATTTATATAAATTCATAATGTAATGAAGTTTAATATATATAAAAGATTTTGTTTGTGTACATACTTATGTTAAACATATTTATGTCTAACAAATGGTAAGTTTTAAGCATAAACAAAGTAACATGAAAAATATATACACATAAAAAAAATATATGAAAAAATTGTTGAATACTTATCTACTCAAATGAATGTTTATACATTTTATTAATAAATGTATATAAACTTTTGTGTCCCATTATTTAGTTTTGTATTATTATAAAGTCTAAATATCATAACGTTTGTCATGTATACATTTTGTAATTTATTATACTTACGAAAAAAATTTTCCTGATACATTTTCCAAATCCGGGTTCAACGCTAAGTTGAGCACAGGTCTAGCAGCTTGTTTTGCGCTCCTAGTAAAGGGAAATATAAATGGTCTAAGAAATATTGTGCTAAAATAACTTTTATGGAAACTCAAGTGCCGGGTAATTTCTGTGTCTGCTATTCCTGGATGAATGGCATTTACTGTAACTTTAGTTCCTAAATAATATCAACTCAATTATATTAATTTTCTCAACAATATTAATTTTAATTGAAATTAATATTTATAAACCTTTATAAATTGTATAATATCACAAACCTTTTAATTTGTTAGCAAGCTCTTTAGTGAATAAACAAATGGCTAATTCACTTTGACTGTATGCTTCTGCAGGGTCATATTTATTGTCACTGTTTAAATCATCTTTTTTAATTTTACCCCGAAAATGTGCCATGCTTGAAATATTAATAATCCTCGAAGGGGCTGATGATTTTAAAACATCTAATAATAAATTAGTGAGCAAGAAGTGACCCATGTAATTGACACCAAGCTGCATCTCTATACCTTCTTTGGTATAAGATTTTGGGCACCGCATAACTCCGGCATTATTAATTAAGACATCTAATCTAGAATGCTCTATAATGTTTATGAAGTAATTGTTTGCTTCAAAAGTTCAAACAATGGTAACAAATAAACGCATAAGCATATACAGTAAATATTATATACCTCTTTTAAATTGCTCAGCAAATTTTCTGATACTCTCCTGTGATGCTAAATCACATTTTCTACAATAAACATATTTATTTAATGATGCCAATACAATATCTTCTCTGATCTAAAATAACCATAATTATATGTATTTTTACTAAATTTTATAAACAAAGATATGTTTATTTAAGAGTAAATATATACGCAACAATGAAGATGTATTTTCTTTTAAATACCTGTTCACATTTTTTTATGTCACGACAAGCCATTATTACTTTAGCTTTTCGATAAGCCAAAGCTTCCGCTATTTCTTTACCTATTCCACTAGTAGTACCAGTAATCAAAAAAACTTTGTCTGTAAGATCTTCTTTTTCTGTATAAGGAAGACCACCAAATCTATCTCTGTTGTATAACAAAATAATGAAAAAATATTAATGAACCATAAAAAGAATTATTAATTACTATAATAAGTTGTATGTAATTATTTCAAATGAGACATTGATTCAATTTATATTTATTTTTCTTTTTACTGTATATAAATGTAAATATTTACTTTGCAATATATGCTAGACCAACAATAGTTGCTGCCGCACTACCAATAACGTATGGCTTTGGAATGTTAACCATATTTAAATTTTAACTTGAATAATCAACAAAACATATATTTTTCATATCTTTAATAATTAATCAACAAATTTGTCCATGCAAAAACAAGGACAAGCAATTTACAGGTTAAACACGTGTGTTGTGTTTCAAGACTGCAAATTTGTACTTGAAGACGCAGTTAGTCAATGTGCATGCGCAAAAGCATTCATGCGCAGTTCGCATGGATGCAATGTTTTATGTTGGCAACAATAATGCCAGAGCGCTCGGTTGGACGCTGTGCTCTCAGATTCTATAGGTTTGTCTCTCTCGCACAAGTTCCTCTCGTTAAAAATACACGCGAGGAACTTTGTGCGTAAAGGAAAACACTAAAAATCTGAAAGCACTGGTTGGACGGGATATTTCATACCTCCTAAGTTACCGCCAAGCGATTAAAATGCGTTTCCTCTTTTTCTTTATTTTAAATTCAAATTAATAATTTGATTTGAAAATAACTTAAATTATGTATTAAAAACGCATCTAATATTAAATAAATGTAATTATCTTTTTTTTAATTTTCAATTGCAATAAGAAATAAGTAATTCGTAAGGAATTTTCGCTTTAACATTTGGGAACGTGCCCGAGCCGTGGGATGATTTCAGTGGTGGGGGTATGAGATGTCCCGTTCGACATGAGCGCCCTAGCATCACTGGTTGGCAATGGTTAGTTATGTCAGAATGGAACTGACATATCATTGCAATCTAATTGTAAATAAATATAGTTGTTTTGTTCATATGCTAAGAGTAGTATAAAGTCCAATAATAAAGAGACGATCTGTAAGTTGCTCTATTCAAAAACTAAAAATTTTTATTTTAAATGCACATAGAAATATTGTTTTTAGTATTATGGTCTTTTGTTAAAAAATCAAAATTTATTACAAATAACAAAGTTTGGAGATATAGTCAAAAATAATTACGATTTGCTGAAAATACTAAAGGAATAATATATTATTTTCAGTGTATAGAAATAAAAATATGTTTGCACGATTCATACGATTAGTGAATTACAAAAAGGATTACAAAAGAGTCTTAAAATTAACATTTGTAGCGATATGTGGTAAAGTAAGTATTTTTTAATTTATTTTAAGGCATTTCTTTAATGTGCAAAATTTATTTAACAATACAAAAAGTAATTTTTCATTTTCATAAAACGGTAAGCTCAAACTATTTCAGAAATATTTTTAATTTTTATCAAAACATGTATTCAACAGGTGTATTTAACTCACTACATATCCAAGAAATATGCAATACAAAATTCACTTTTAGCGGCTGGTATATGGGGTGTAAAAGCTGAAACAAGTTTAACAAAAAAAGAAGTTTTGTTAGCCAAAGCAGATGCTCTATTTGATGAAGGAAAATACAAAGACATATACAATTTACTTTCGACGTTTCGGGTGAGAACTATTTATCAATTACATAAAAATTAAATAAATAAATGTCAATTACAATGAGGGATAGGAAATGTGATGAAAAATATTTACCATTCACATAAATGCATAAATTAACCATGTATGACGGAGTTGTACTTTCATATGACCACAATCTTGAAAACAATTGTAAGCTGGTAATAAAAGTCCATTAAACATGATAGATCTATAAAGCCTATGAATTTTTGTCATCAAAATCCAACAAAATTTTTTTAGCACACACAAAAAAAATAAAGATTTATATTATCGTATGATTGCAGCATTCAAATGAAATTGAAATTTTATGGAGACTATCAAGAGCACTTTACAAAATATCTGAAACCGCTAGTGAAGTGGAGTCTAAAAAAGTAATTAATGAAGGATATGAAATAATATGCAGAGCAATGGAAATTGATAGCAATCATTTTGCGGTGCACAAATGGATGGCTGTTTTATTAGACAAAAAAAGCGAACACATGGGGATGAAAGAAAGAATAAAACAATTGGAAATTGTTAAACAACACATGATTGTAAATTTAAATATAAAAATCAATTTATGTTTCATAAATAATGTTCACTGATTAATTGCAATATATCAATCTTCTCTTATATTTATAGAAAGCAGCAGAACTGAATCCAAATGATGCGACAATGTTCTACATGTTGGGACAGTGGTGTTTTTCAGTAGCTGAACTTACTTGGTACGAAAGGAAAATTGCTTCGGCACTGTTTGCCTCTCCACCAGAATCTACTTTTGAAGAAGCCCTAAAATATTTCCAACAAGCTGAATCAATAAATCCGATGTTCTATAGTTATAATTTATTGATGATTGGTAAATCATATCTTAGATTAAAAAATAAAGAAAAGGCTAAACATTATTTGAAATTGGCCTCAGAATATACTGCAAAAAATGACGAAGATCATAAAGCTAAACAAGAAGCTATGAATCTATTAAGTAAATTATGAAAAACTTAATATATTATATTTAATGAAAACATTGGTCGTAAATGGTGGTTTAATATTACTGATGAAAGGTAATACAAGATGTGTTTTTTTTTTTAAATATTTATTACAATCACTGGTAAATTATTTATTTGCTGATTGTTTTTTGTCAGCAGTCATGCTGCGTATCAGATCATTGAACTTTTATACAATTTATATTCGACAAAAAAGGAATACTTTTATACATAATTAATGCAGTACAAATTTCAAAAGATATATATGTATTCTTGATAAAACGTATTTTTATATTTTGTAATAATAAAATGAAGTGTATACAATCAATGTATTTTTATGAGCAAAAAAATGTATTCTAAAATTTTAATTTATCAGACATTTCATGAATATTTGATAAATAAGTATAAGTATATTTGAGTTTTACGTAACAATTTTGTATACTTCAACACAATGCATAATACTTGAAATTTTTGAACATTAATATAATACAAACATTAGTTCTTACATTCATATATTTAAAATGTTTATGAGTTTGAAGTATATTTCAATTGTTCAAGGACTACATTTTTTTATCTATTTTATGAACAGTAAATAATTGTAAACATATAAATTGGCTTTTATTAAGACGATTATTTTCACATTAAAATTATTAGTTGTATTGATACTTAATCATGGGTTTTTTCTTACTGATAGATAAGAAAGTAAAATGCAGCAATGCGGAATAAATTAATAAACAAAATTAAAACAACGACAAAACATTACAAAAAACAAAATTAGTTCGTTTAAATTCACATTTCAGTATAGCAATCTCTTGATTCAAATGATTCAATATCCTGCATTTTTCCTGTTAAAACTATATACAATAAATTACATATACCTGTTAGGCATTTTATAATATTCGGATTAATTTGTGAATAACAATGCTATAATTTACTGTTTAAAATTCCATTTTTTTAATGCCTGAAGTACCCTATTAATTTTCGTAAGCCATTCATTCAAGTCTCTGTTTGTATCCAATGTTAAGAAATTCCTGTAAAAAAGCAAATAATTAAAAAAGATGACATATTAAAGAAATATTACAACTTTGTTAAAGTAATATTATGATGTATGCAATGTTTACCTCTGCTCTTCTACATTTGAGTCGTTGACATTTCCATAATCAGTGCAATGTTTTGCACATTTGAACTCAAGCATAATTGTTCTTGGTTTTGCACACAGTTCTCGAGGCACAATCCCAACTTCGCTGTCCTTGCAGTCTATTAAATCCAACGCCATAATCGGCTTTTCTTCCGGATAATCCGAAAATTTTAAGATGTGTCCTTCTAACACGCACCATCTGCGATTCCACACGGTATATCCTTTAACGTCAGTCCCATGTGTCAGAAATCCCATATTAGATTCAGTTAGGTCCACTTTGTAGGAAAAATTGATGTCTACTGTTCCTTTCAACACAGCGTCAGCCTGAAATATACATATAATTAAATTAATATATGTGTTACGTTTTAATAAATATGTACCATAAAGTTACTGCAAGTCCAATTGTAAAATTCGATCTGATAAAAGATCAATATTTATTGAAATTGAAGTCTCAAACAACAACAAATAATATTGTTTAATGTGAAAAGAAATACATTTTTTATTCGACGTCAAAAAAAGCTTTTCAAATAATTAAATTATTTGTATTAAAAAATATTAATGTCCATTAGAAATGTCAATGAAATATTACAAACCATTTTTAAAATAATTGTTAAATATTTCCGTTGTATATAATATTCTAATTTTTTTCAACAATGTATAGATTACTTGATATAGATCACACTTTTAATATGAAACCCTTATTTGATGCAGTACTTTTATAATGTTAATATTTGTGAGAATAAATATGAGTTAATACTTACGTCTGCTAAAGTTCGCGGTTCAGTCGTCGACAGATCTTTAAGGGTGAATTTGACATGACCAACATTCATAAAGGAGCTCTCAAAAATCCTTGTCAGACGCATTCTGTTTGTCTTTGACTGATTTGACCTACTAGTCAGCTTCGAAATCGCTTTATACCAAGAATCAGCTAGACTGTAATTGCCGCGAATGTGGTACTTCAATTCGTGAGAAATGTCACCTTTCTTTTTCAATTTCAAACGATAAACATCAAAGCTGATCTTGAAATCTGGTGCTAATTTTGTTAAAACAAATGGACCTGGAACGACAATATCGGTACTACTTTTTGAGCACCTTATTGGTTGACTACCCATTACAGTCAAACCGCATTGCACCACAACCATGTACCATTCAACAAAATCATGCTTGGAATTCTGTCTGTGATTTTTTTCATGTTTGTCACTGTTGTTATTCAAAGGTACGACTATCTTCTCTAAAGTGATTTCTCCATGATTGTCATCTTTTGGCTGCTTTGATTTTTGAGGGAAACTTTTAATAGCTTCCAAAGCCGCCAATTTCCTCAGATGTGCCAGCAATAAGATTCTCTCAGATTCAACATGTTCTTCGCTATTTTCAAATTCTTTAAATGTGTAGCACATCTTCAAAGCTTTGCTGGCCTGTTGAATCATTAGTTGTTGTTTAGTCAGACTGTCAAGTAAGACGTGCAATTCTTCCTGCAACTCACTTAACCGTCTATGCTCCGACGATTTTCTCTGGAAAAATTCAAGAAATATTTCATTTAAATATTTATAAATCTATCGAGATGATGTCATTTATTAAATAAATTATTGAGTTTAATAATACTTTTACTGATATTTTTATTATATTTTATCAACATCTGAATTCATTATTGATATCATGACACCTTTGAAAGTTACTTTTTAAATTATTTAACCACTGGAATTTGATAGTTTTACACGTCAGTATAAAATGTAATGTATTAAAATTATTTGTTCACTAACCTTCTTAATGTGAGTAGTTGCAATTTGAAGAAGAGCTTTGGTACTCGAGCTTAAGTTACTGAAAGACTGTTTCAAATTCGGATGACAATCGTTGTCCAAATTTTTGTTTGTCTCATCAGACGTGAACAAATTACTGTCAGTGAATTCCAAATCATTTGTGTTGGTAAACGTACTATCGTCTGCCTGTGTGGTTTCGTACTTATCTTTTTCACTACCAAGAGCATCACCCAAAAAGTTCTCTACAATAGAAGGAATATTTTCAACTTCGTTAAATTCTTTTCTTACGATTTCAGAGTTTTTCTTAGCGCCGTTTCCTTCCATAGTTTTCTTATATTTCGCCGTTAAAGAATTCCTCTTAAACTTTTCCACTTTACCAGTTTTGATCTTCTGCATGCTTCTAGCATACTTTTCAATTTTACTGAATTCGTGGGAATTTCCGACGTGGTTTTCTGACTTATTGGAAACCATCGGATTTTCCTTCTGATCTTTAGAACGAACTTTCGAGCCATTAGTAGGAGACACTTCGCGGCTTATGGACGTTGCTACTGAAATCGTTGAAAGGCTGTTATCTAACTTGCAAATCTTGTGCAAAGAATCACTGAACAATTGTCTAGTCGATTCCAAACTGTTTTTTTGTTCTAGGGACTGGTAGTTGTGTGGTGCTTGCGAATTGATCATCTTCTCTAAATTTACTTTGCGCATGTCGTTAGATCGTTTTTGAAGAAATTTCAATTTTTTTGACGAAGCTATTACTGGACTCGCAGGCCGTTCAATTTCACATTTAGTAGAATTATTATCTACATCCTCATTATTATATTGATCAGTTTCTTGCTCAACTTTGAAATTGTCTTCTTCTTTGTTACTGGCAACGTTCAATTCCAACATATTCTGTTCACTGAATTCTGATGAAAGAATAGAATCAAAGCTGTTTTTATTCACATGATCAACACTGTGATGGTCGGAATGTTGATTCAAAGAATTTCTTTGATTATTAATTTCAGAATTACTTTGAATTTCGTCCACTTCTTCAATTTCATTCAAATGATGTTTCGAATGGTCGTACATATGATCCATTTGATGATCTTCTTCCTTCAGTTCAGTTTCGTCTTCCTCACGAACGCTTTCCATGAGAGAAGTATTTCTCCCAATGGTTCGACGCCTGTGTTGCTCATCAGGATCATTGAATTCGACTTCAATGCCTAATTCATCAAGTGCACCAATTAGTGAAGCAATTGAATAGTTGTGATCTTCTCCAATATCATCATCGGTTAAATCCTTCGAACAGTCGTCCTTCTTTATTGAAGATCTTCTTCCGTGGTTCATAATGTAATCGACAGTGTAAAGATCAATCTTCATTTTATGATGTCCTGAATTTTCAAAATTTTCGGTTAATTCATGAGGTTGTTGCAGTGTAGGTAGGCAAGACGATCCTGACTCTGGCAATACATCATAACCAGGTTCTTGATTGATGCAAGACGACATGAAACTGTGCATGGCCTTGTTTTTCGATTCGAACAGTCCGGATGAAGAATTAAAGGAAGCGTTGCGAGATTTTGATTCAAAGTCAGGTTTGTGATAAGGTTCTGGCAGAAAGTGATGCGGCCTTGGTAAAGAATATCGATGACCGGAAGTGGGGAATCGGTGTTCAAAACTGAATGGTAATTTTACTGAGGAATGGGATTCGACATTATTGCATTTATTAATTGGATTATGATCAGATTTATTTTCTAATAAATCTGTAGCATTGCTGCAAGATTTTGGCCTTGAATCACGGAGCTTAAGATAAGGCGTTCTTAGTCGTTCAGGTCGATTTTGTGGTGAAGTGGGTCGTTCATAATAATCTGGTATTGTCACGTGACCAAATTCAAATTCAGCTTCAGAAAATTCCGTTTCTGGCCTCAAATCGTTCGGTCTTGAATTAATCCCTAAATCGAATAGGCCATCTGATTTTTGTTGAGTTATTTTTGGTAAGTCGTTGGGAAGATGAAGAGGAAAATCTGATTTAGTATTGCTTTCAATATCATTTAGGGTTTTGGGTTCAAAGCTAGGGACATAGGTCGATGAAGTTGGATTTATTGTATTGTTTTCTTCAATACCGATTATGCTTTTCAATTGAACATTATGCTTTGTTTTTAGAGAATTATTTAACAAATTGGTATCTGGTTCAATTGAACTTTTATTATTGAAAACATCGTCAACACTTTCAGTTTTTGAATGATCCTGGTAATTCGAACCCAAAAAACATACAGATGAATTTGTTTGTGCTTGATCGTTGCATTTAAGATCAAATATTTCATTTAAAGTCTTACTTGCTGATTCGATATATTTTTCAAGATCTGAAAACTTATCAGTTTGATTTTGGAATTGTAAATTGAAAGGCTGATTAAATACAGTTAATTCTGTGTCAATATCTTCCAATTTTATGAAATCGTGTAGATTTTCTTTTCTTTCTTCGTACTGATAAGCTATATACGAATTTTTTTCAATTTGAGTACCCATTATACCATCATATTGCAAATCTAGGGAATTACCAAGTGTTGTATTTTCCATATCGTAATGATATTCAGAAGATGTGTCATTACTTAAATTTTCTGAAACATGGGTATTATCTTGACGATTTTTTTGGTAAGAGACAATTTTCAAAACATCCTCGTCATATTGATACCCATCAGAACTACTACGAGATAAATTTTTTCTCGATGGATTGTTTGACATGTAAAATGATTTACGCGATTCTGATTCTTCATCACCTTGCAAAGGTTGACACAAAGAAGTCTCGCTTTCGGTAACATCAAAAGTGATTTTATATCTTGGAAAGTCTAGAGAATTTTTTCGTACTGAATATTCAAACATTGTTGACTGACTAAGCGAACTTCTGTCAGATGTGGGTCTATCTACAAAAGTTTGTGAATCATCAAGACTCTTTTTGCCTTGCGTGTCTTCATTTCTGTCATGCATTACATCGTCTATTGATTTTTTCTTCACTGTATTTTGAATTTCTGAATTTTCAGAACCACTAAAAGATTCTGTCTTTGGTGTCGTGTTGAAAGAGAATTGTCCTGAATTATTAGACAAAAATGACTCGGGCTGACCCTTGGGATCGATTAAAAATATATCTTCCATAGGTTTTTCAACGTGCGATTTTAATGTAGATGTTTTATTCATTGTCGTATCAAATTCGAAGTCAGGTAATTTCTGAGCAGAATTGGACTCGTTATCAGAATGGCTAGCGAGATTTGATTCAAACAAAGGGTAATTCTTATTTATGTTATTTTCGAAATCAGACTTTGGACCAGAGATGGACTCACTGTTTAAAAAGTGAGGAACTTTCAAATCCAGCAAGTATCTCATGTTACCGTAATTTTTATCATAATTTTTCTGCTTTTCTGGTGTGGCTTCGAATCCTAAGTCAGGTGATTCTGACACTTTCATTTTTGAATTGTTGTCATATTCGAGATCTGAAGAATTACTTCGTGACCTTGTCTCTGAGATGTCTCTATACCCATACTCTGGGGAGATGTTGCGCGAATCACATCCTGAAGTTGTATTGTCTTCATAATCTTGGGATGTGCAGAATCCTGGTTTGGTGATGGAAGTGTAACCCAAGTCAGGAGACTCATTACGGGATTCTGACTCGGAAATAATGGATGACGTTGATTTTGGTAGACCTGGGTGGAGGAGGTCAGGTGTAGCGATGGATCTAGTTCCTGTAGAACTGCTCTCATATTCGGCTATGTCAGGTGTTGTCGATGTGCTAAAAGAAACGGCATTTTTTTCCTTCGGTGCAGACTTTTTGGTATTAGGTTTATCTTTCATCAACTCCAGGCATTCGTAGTATTGAATCAAATCAAGAAATTTGTTGTTTGGCTGGCTCTCTGTGTAAGTCGAAAATCCAATAGGAATGCGACCTTTACGCTTTGGCACCGTCGATTTGAGAATGGATTTTCGGTCAAGTTTTTCGTCATTTTCAGAATTTGACATTATTGGCTGAAAAAAGGTAATATAATTGCTATAATTGCTAGTCTATTTTGTTGCATGAGTTTTAGAAAAAATGATTTGAATTAAGAAATATAAATAAAATTGCTGTTGAGCTTTTGAGCATTATTTAAAGATTTAAAATAAAGTATTTCGAGCGCAAGTATATATTCGAGAATAAGTATTTCGGAAGCAGAAACTTATTAATAATTTATACCATAGTTAATACTTGAAATTCAGAATAAAATCTGCATAAACTGTAAAATTATTTTTATGACATTTTTTTATATTTTATGATTTCAATAAGTATGAAATGTATTAAAATATTTCATCATTTGAGTTCCAAAGATTTCTTAAGGAAAAATGTAAAATAATGAAAGGCATTTCTTTTATATTAATTTAGAACAACCTTTTTTGAAGAGAAACAATTTTTAGAGAAATATTTAGTCTCTAACGTAGCATTTGCTCTTTCTAGATCACTTGATAGTGGACGTTTTTACCTGAAGCTATTGTTTTTTGCGCGCATTCTCAGTTTAAGTATAAGTACATGTTTACCTGAAATATATTTTTCTTCAAATGCTTCACTTATTTACTATACTTACTAATAAAAATTAAAATTTATTTAAATAATTTTTTCTGCTTTCAATTATTTTCTACAGAATTTATTGAACTTCATTTGGGTTTTCCCCAACAAACATCATATAAAATAACATAGAATTTCTGAGTAAAGATGGTTTGAAATGGTCAAAGACAAAGGTCGTTCGAAGGGATTTAAGTAGCTGATAATTTATGGTACTTGGACTCCAACGAGACACATTACTACAGCTTTCTGTAAAAATGTAGTGAAAACAGGCAGAGATACTTATCATCAAATATTGAAAATTATTATAAAATGAAATGTTCTTATTTTTTCAGCTGTGTAAAAAAAACATATGAAGTAGAATTAATTTACATTGTGTTGTGTTATATTAATTACTGTCATAATAATAATAACAAAACAAAAAATAAATAAAATTGTAATAAGTAAAACGTAATAATAAACATATTTCCGTGTTATAATTTCTTAATTCATTATATGATTAGTATTTTAAATTTTATTTGTTGTACTAATAACTGAATATTTCTATAATTAAAGAAGAAATATTTATCAAATAATTATACATTTCTTTTATCAAAAAGTGTATGAATAATAATTGCAATTAAATTAAATACTTAATTCCGTTTAAATTTGAAATAATAAAATTATTAAATATACAAAAAAAATAATATAACTGTTAATTTCAATTTAATTTAAAAACTGTAAATTTAATAATTAATAAATGATTAAAAAAGTAAATCAATTATATAAATAAATCAAAATAACACTCATTCGGATAGAATTAAAAAATTATTGAAATTTTATATTGAAACATAAAAATAAAATATGTTAAAATACATTGATCAATACAGGTAAATTGCTTTGTGTTTATAAACACAGTAATCTATCTGCCTGTAAATAACGTTTTAATTAATTAAACAGTATTCTATAAATGGTACTATAAAAACTGAAGCTAATAGGTAATTTTATACATTTTTTTAAACAGAGTTTTACTTTGAAAAATTCTTAAAACTCTGAATTTTCGTTCTAGAGAATAAAAATATAAATGCAGAAGTATAAAAATTAATTATAATTCGTTTTGATTACATACCGTGATTAAATCCACAAATAATATATGGTTTATGCATATGAACTAAGAATTTAAACGTTTATCGGCGTTTGTTATTTCCGTTTTAGCTGGCGAATTTCAAATCACCGGTCTCTGCATTTATCTGGAAGTGCACACTAATGATTTTGCTTCCACTGAACATTGAGAAAACCTCACTACCCCTACCACTATTTTCTTTCCACGTGAGACTGTTTTCTTATCTCTTTCCAAATATTCATTCAGCAGCAGTAATTTTAAGTAGAATACTGTTTTACCGACGACTAAAAGTTTGCACGTTCAGTTCATTTCCTCGCGTACTATTATTATTATTACTATTATTTTGTTTCATGTTAACAATCAATTTGAAAGACAAAAAGAAAGAAAACATTTTAATTAATATGCGTTTTTATTTTACGTTTCGACTCTTTTCATGTGACCCCTTATCAGAAATCTGGTAAAATAAAAACATAAAAATAGTTTAGTTACCGTTAATTTGAAAGTTTGACATTAAAGAAGTTTTGTAAAGTGATACAAATTAATTTCAACACTTAAACATTATTGTATAAATTATTCTTCTTTATTACACATGTTGAATTTCAATACATATTTACTTGTACTCATTTTAAATAATTTTTTAAATAAAATAGCCACAGTATTATTTAAAATCATCGAAATTTAGTTGTGATTGCAAGTGTAATATTTCGTAAGAAGTTAGAGTGCTTTACGAATGTTACTTTGCGATCACTTTAATATCCTATGGATAAGCGTACGTGGTATGTTCAGTTTAAGTCGAGCGCTCTCACCACTGTCACGACTCTGAAGGCTTTTGCAATTCGCGACGTTATCAGATATTAACACTTATCAAGAAATTTATGATCTACTAATGTGAATATCTAATAGTACTTCAAGTTATAGAAGTCGCCATAGCACTTTGTGGTGATCATTAGACTTTTAAGATGTTAGTCAAGTTCCATTCCACGATAGAATCTGATTTTTACTCGCATTCGTCTTTCCACTTTCTAAAAATAATCTTTATGGTTTAGCAGTTTATGTAATAAGCTGTAAAATGATAATTGACGATATTTAAGTTTTAAAACGAACCATAAATTATTCCAACTATCATATTCAAACCAAATAATAATTTTATTTGTTTCCTGTTTAATTTTTATTCAATTGACATCATATGATTGCTTTTTGGCCTTATTCTATATTTTTTGATAATATTTATAAATCGTCAGTACTAGTTGCACTTACGAGTATTTCGCAGTATTCAACAGCTGCAGTTTATTTTACGGAGATTGATTAAATACATTTCTGTGCTCGTGTTGTTTCTGTCAACGTCGGCATTTGTTTACAGTGGAAAAAGTTACAAACTAATCACGGTCGTCATTACAACTAAGAATAATAATTTACAACATTATTACATTACGCTACTTATTCGACAGAAATTGATTAATTGCTTATTTGCACGTGTATTCCTCTGTGCGTTGTGTACATGTGTCGCAATGAACTTTGCAGCACCAATGGAATTTACATCCACATTGCCACGTTTTGGTAAATTGGTGCGTGTTGTAACCGCGTCCGCAGCACATTAAATCGCAGCCATCGGTACCTAAAATTGTACTTATATATTATGGAGAAATATGGTTTTTATAAAATTAATTTTTCCGAAATTTGGCCTATATTTTAGACTAAGTAAGAAATTTCCGGTTTTGGTCGAATTTCGGCAAAATTAAAAAAATACGATTTTCCAAGGAACCCAGGACAACACTTTTTGTCAAAGGGACCAAACACGACCCAAATTTTGTTACGCAATGCAATTCAAGAAATTATATACATTAATAATAAAACAACAGTACTGTTTTAAATTAATTTCATATTAACTTTATAAATCTATAAAAACATATTAAATTTAATATAATAATTGACGTACCTTTGCTGGTGCGATTGCAGTATCTGCCTTGAGTACCGAGGCTGCCCAGTGCTAAATCAGGCTCGCAGTAATTGGGAGAGGGCTGAAGAAAGACCAGCTCACTTCTTTTCGGTATCCTCTTTTGGGTCAAACCCTGTCCGCCACCAATCTTCGTTCTTTTTAATATCAAATGCGGCCTTCGCGGTTTACTCACGGCCTTTTTAGTCAATCTACGGTCATACTGCGATTTAATAAGCTCGTTTGGCATGCCAAATATATTGGCATCGTTACTGAGAATGGACGCGATTTCTGCAGATGTCGATCTCGTCACCATCTCGACACTCTGTGAATGAACAATAATGTCTTGTTATAAAGTTTTAAATTATAATGAAATATTTTTATTTACATTGCTTTTATAGATTATATACTTTGTGTATTTATACATTATATACTGTGTGTATTTTTTTTGCTCAAGTTGAAAATGAAATATTAAATCAATACAAAAAAGAGTTAATTGCAATTTTTGTTACTTCATTGAATCTGATGAATTATCTTTTGCAGTCCTTGACAATACATTTCGTACATCCAGCAATGAACAATGAAGTCGAAAAAAAACTTTTTCTCTTATTTGTGAAGTAATAAAAATAATGTGTTAAAAAGTTTGAATGAACAATAGGCAGTGAGATGGTATAACGGGTACCAAAAAGAAAATAATGAGAATAATCATAATAATGATAATAATGAAGATGATAATGTCACCTGTACGATAGGCGGTAGAGGTGGTGTAATTGCTATAACCGGTCTGGCTTTGTAATACTTTTTCATAAGAGCGTCGCCAATTTGACGAAAGCTGGGCAATGTTCTCCAACATGTTCTCACGGTACAGGAACCGGATACGCCGTGGCACTTGCATTCCGTCTGCAGCAGGGCTTTTACAATCTGACAAAAATGAAATAAACATTATTTGCTCGTAAATCATTCGCGGTACTATCATTTTATCTCTCGTATGCAGAAACAGTTAATCAGTTACATTGGAGAATTCAAGTGGTGAATTTAAGCATATTATTAAAAGAATACTGTGATTTTAAGTAGAGGCTTCTTACTGTCCTTAATATGTTGTATTTTTAGGTAATTTATTTTTGCTTTTCAATTAAATATATTAACGAAAAAACGTTCAAAATACGCCTTTTAATTTAAAAATTAACGGTTGGCCTAAATTTAACAACGCTGAAACAATTAGGTGTCAAATATCTTTCATATTCTTATTTATTAAGTTTAAAGTTCATTTCCTCTTGCGGACTGATGTGTAGGAATGTGAGATCACTTCCGCTTTACGATTATTGGCTTATAAATCAGCATCGATAGCATTCGCTATCGCAACGTGGGTACAAGTGGAGATAGACGTCGACGAAGAAGCACATCTCATTATCAACTCATTTTCGGAGCAAATGGTGCTCTTTCAATCTCTTACAACGGAAGATAAATCTACAAGTGTAAAATCTCCAATTCAAAGAAAGTACTCTATCAGGGTCCAATTTTTTCATCTTGAAGTAGTATGTTGAATGCAACAGAAATTTTACATCCAGTATGTAAAAATTTCGCATTACTTACACGATTCTATTTCATAGTCAAATGTCTGTGTAAATCGTACAAAATAACAACGATTTGGTATACAATTTATTTGAAATTGCACATACAGTATGTGATTTTTCTTTTGCATTTAACATTCTGTTTCGACATCAAAAATTTTATTCCTAAAGTCTACTTTCTTTGTATCAGATATGTCATATTAACATAGGATGCAATGTACTAAAAAATTAATCATTATCTAAACTGTTAGGAATTTTGCAGCGAATTAAAATAACTTTTACGTTAAATAAAATCAGAGTAAAATGTATTATCTTAATTTGTAAATTTTTTTTTCAAGATCATACAAATTGCGATTAAATCGTCTTGTCTATAGATGATTCGCGATTTTGAGCAGAGAATGAGTTATTACGAGCGCGCATACCTCGTTAGTTGTACGCGGAGTGACGTGCATCCCGGTGCGCGCACATGTGTAATTATACTTTTTCACGTGACATAACTTTATGAATTTATCACTGTCACGCGTTTAACAATGCCGCTGAACAATGAGATGAAAGAAGTTGTCAGTTTCACGCAATTCTAACTTTGAGCTTGACATTTTGAAAGTACTGTTCATGTTGTCCATTTTGATAAAACATCATTACTTCAAATGAAATAACGAGAAAAAGAATTAATCAGAATTTTAGGTATAAAGTTTAGTGGTTTTTAAAAACATTGTTCAATTCAGTAAGTAATTTTTTTTCCAATGTCATTGTTCGCAGACAATTTTATTGAACTTAAAATTATTAACATTTTCATCGAAACAAATGTATTAGAAATGCATGTTAAAATAAACTTTGGATACCAAGTACCATGCAACTCGAGAAAACGTCTTATTTGCGCAATTCGTGATTTATTTCGTTTGTAGGTGATTTGAAGTGTAGGATTCTCGTTAGCGCTTGGAAAGTTTTTATGTTAATTGGACACTGGCCAATAAAGACGAAAGACGAAAGTGCGCGTTGCGTTGTAAAGAAATCGTCGATCCTCGTTTTTAATCAATTTTAATTAGTCAGAACTGGTAAACTGTCTAAAAGTTGACTACATCGATTCCTGAATATTCAACAGTAAGATTCTTACCTTCCTGCCTGCTTTGTTGTTGTGTATGTTCATTAGACTCCGTGCATCACCCTCGACTTCCCTCGCGTCCAAAAATCTGCGAGCAAACCTACAATCAATTGAACGTTGTTTGCTTCTTTAATAATATTTTCTTATTTAATAAAAAGAAAAGAAAACACAGTTAAAAATTTTTGCCGCAAATGTTGGAAAAAATTCTACTTAAAAAAAAAATACGTTTTACAAAACCTCCAGTTTACGTTTTTGTTCGACATCATATTACTAGCTGGTAAATTTACGAAGATAATTAAGTTACCGATACGTAGGTTGCGAGATTGGAGTACATCAACAATTATAAAAAACATAACAAGGGGTATCAAGTACGAATCTATGAATAATATTAAGTAATATTCTTAAATGAAAACAGTAAATTCTACTGTGTAAACATTGTGGTTACAAAAATTTAAATAATACACGTTATTATTTCTGAGTCATTTTTCTCTCTATAGAAACTTATTTAAAGATACAAATATTCGTAATGTAATAAAAGATAGACCAAATGTAGATGAAAGAACCTTGAATTACAAATCACTCTTAATAGAACAGAGTCAAACGGCTCTAAAACGTACAGTGTAGAGGTTCAGATCGGCGATACCGGTGTTTTTGCAGAGTAAACAAACAGGTTCCCAGGCGCCAATATCAGGTAACCGTAGCTTACAGTTGTATGTGGCGCAGAAAATATATCACATCAAATGAACGCAAAACGTAAACGATGTCGTAAAGAATGAGCTAAAACTCGTGAAGACATGACGTTTAAGTAAAGCGAACTCAAATCATCTAGATACATTCTTTATACTCTTAAATTTAACTTTTAAGAAATTCGAATTCACAACACATTTTCGCGAATTTTTGTTTGCACTTTATAATATTTTCTTTTTAAAAAGGGACAGAATAAATTTTGGAAAATTATGAAAATTCATTGACGAATATTTTCATCTTCCGCATTCACAGTTTATATTCATATTTCTATCGAAGATAAAGAACGAGGTCAGAAGTTTATTATGAAATTCGAATTTAATTAAAAAATAAACGAAAAACAAAATTAGAAACATGTAATAAAAATTGTATCTACTAAAATATTGAAAACTGATCTGAGTTCAATTTGTGGATTTGTGCGTGCACATCTGGAAGTCTGATCTCAAAATGTTTATCAGCTGAAAGACGGATCTTTTATTTTCATGCACGCACGTTGCAGAGTGCGCTTTCTATGCTAATTATCGCGGCACGTTTTTCTGATTCCGCTGCAATTGGCCGGAATTTACGAGCGACGTTGCCCGGCGGCGTGTGACGTAACGCGGCTTCCAAATGCAATTTTGAGTTACTGCCCGATGAAAATCCGAAGGCAAATTCGATTGTGAGTGTGATTTACCTCATGCCGTAGGACACGTCCGCGCTGCAGCCGCCCCACTCCCAGCCGTTCGGTGGAAGTTCCTTTTTCGTTCTGCAAAAGTGACGATTGATGTGAACACTTGGCAATAAAAAACAACCGTCCGCGCTCAATTGCCGCGCGCGGATTACGCGCGACATTTACATAAACTTGACGCAAATGCCTCGGCGAATATTATCCGCGGTTTATGTAAATGTTTGTACAATAAATATTGCCACTGCGTTGCGCCGACGTCCCGCAAATTCGTTATAAGTGTATGCACTAGGTACAGTTGCATCAAATTCGCATAAACAAGTTCTTTAGTGCAATCGTTGCAATCACAGCACAAATTAGAATCTCATTTTTAGACATTTTCGTGTTTAACGCTACTCAAATTTCAGTTAATTTAGCCAGCTTTGGTTTCTTAGGGGTAAAAAATGTCTCGAAACGTGACTCTTAATTTTGAGTTGTTAGATTGAAGTAGAATTCATTCGTTTTTGTCAAAAAAATGAACAAATTCGCTATAAAAATAGTACAAATTTGCATGAAAAAAATGAGATCTACTGTGAAAAAAAGAAATAATAATGTGAAACAAACTTGATTTTACTGTTTTTAATTGTTATATTCAATAAAATGTTTAAAATAAATTTAATTAGTTAATTGTAAAAATCAAGAATATATATTTTCTGAAATTTCAAAAATTGAACATTCAATTAACGTTTAAGTATGTCATTAAATATACTTTATATATACTTTTTTTTGTAATATTCACAAACCAATTTTCGATTCAAGACAACATATATCATAAATGGATATGGTTAATGTAACATGAAAATTCTCCGGCTGAAAAGTGAATGTCCATAAGAAGGGCTATGAATATTCACTTATTTACAAACACATGCAAATAAATTAGCAGGACGTTAAATTGTGAGTAAGCTATTTTTAGATGAAAGTGAATCGTACCTGATAGTTGGTTCGCAACCGCAGGCGGTAATGTTTCCTCGGCTGCAGGC
>JABFOV010000357.1:0-41163 GCA_022817685.1 Aradophagus sp. ZL-2020
GGCGGGTCTTTAGTTGTGCTTGTGCAAGGTGGGGGCGGGTGTGGGGGGCTGGTGTTGGGGGTGGGTTGTTGGTTGTCTGTGATAGCAGTTTTTGTTTAGTCGTATGTGTGGGGGGGGGGGGGGAGAGGGGGAGGGGGGGGAGGGAGGGGGGGAGGGGGGGGGTGGGGGGGGGGGGGGGTGGGGGGGGGGGGGGGGGGGGGGGGGGGGGGGGGCTAGGAAAAGTGCCAGTGAAACTGGGGCAGAAATTGCGCGCAGCCAATTCGTCGGATATCAGGCGTCTCCGTTTCAATTCTCGACTGTTAATGTGGGGCAATATTGCTCCCAGTTGGACTTACCTCTCCAGCGGAACGGAGTCGTCAAAGGATTTATTCTCCCGTTACACGGCGCTTTTAAAACGGCCGTTTCAATGGCGACTTAATCTCCCCCGATGGAGCGCGACATACATTTTATGGATATTATATGGATAACGATTCGTCAGTAATGATCAATGCTCAAATTGAAAATGATTGATATGATTGTAATTGTGGAAAAGTCTCAATTCCTATGTCAGTGAAATTCGAACGAGGGAATCGAGTTGCTAAGCACAACTTTAAACGATGGATGGTTAATAATTTTTAAATTTCCCGCGAAAAAAAGAACTTGGAAGACAACGTTTTCTAATGTTTAAATTCATTATCTTGATCGATGCTCCAGTACGAAAGTGCACGATGAAAATAATTAATTTTAGAAATCATTTTTCAGAATGCAGTTTTTCCGTTGTAAAAGTAGTAAAATATAAATTATAATTACAAAGTTTGCAATGGAGCAACATTAAAATAAAAAAAATGAATATCTGGATTGAAAACGGAAAAAGTTTAGCTTCCATTGTATTAAAGTTGCAGTAAATTCTGGGCGAAAATTTGAGTCTTTGATAAAGATGAAAAAATTGTAAATTAAAATTAATCTACAAATAGTAAAATCCCATCAAATTGAATCAATTTTAATGGACAGAGATACTTACAGTCATTTTAACGTAAAAGTGCTCGAAATTGAATGCATGGTTGTTAACAGTGTAATTAAAGGATTACAATAACCACATTAATACAATTAAAAAACATTCTGATATAAGTTTTCCAAAATGGATAATATATATTCATAATATATAGATATAAAAAGTATATATTATATACAAAACAAATGTGCGTGCTATGCTATTCGTAAATCGAGATTTTCATTTTTTTTTTTTTGTTTCAACTCTAATCAATATATTAATATTTCAATGATGAAAAAATTCAGTAACAATTGAATCAAAAGTTATAACAAATATAACAAAAGCAGCACCTTTTATAGTCGATTACGAAACCGTTGACCCACATTCGCGCGATGATCCAGATCAAGTACGTTCACCTAGTTCAGACATCCAAAATCCACTTCGCCCCGGCAACCCGGATTTCCTCGTCCGACCGGAAATTTTTGTCAATGTTTATTTCTGACAAACAGCGCCTACGATTTTCATTAGCTTTGTCACAGAAGAATTCCGTTACATTTTTATGATATCGCATCAACGTGTAATCAAATGAATCTATTTCGACCGAATTAAAATCTGCGTAACTCCGAATAACTCGTTCGACATTATTTCAATGAATTTAATGCTACTTGCATTGAAATAAAAATTGAATCGGTGGTTTTTATCCTCGTTTTTGGCAACAGTTTCACGTTTTTATGGGATATTTAAAATAATTTTTTTGTCCAATCCAAATCGTGAAAACGTGATTGTTGCGATTAATGTTGATGAATGATCTAATTAGTGTAAATACATTGAAAATAATCAGTTTACCAGTTTTAATAATCAGTAAAAAAGTTGCACCATTTTTGTTTATAAATTGCAAAAGTTGGAATTCACTTGGGGAACGAATGACTCTATTAAACTGAACGAACAAGTTTGTGTTAACCGTCAATTAAGATTATCGAGTTGACTGTTGCGTTTGGTTAGGAGCAGTGTAAATAAGGACATTTTCATTGGCTTTATTTGCCAAGTTTCAAGTCAGTTCGATAGTCTGAGACTGTTCCGTAAACGTTTGTTGATATTTTATCCCCAACATTTTAATGTTCTTGAATTTTTCAACCTTTATTAATAAACGAAAATAAAATCTGATATACTTTTCTTCATACAAATAATAATAATTTTTTCTTGAATTATTTTACAAGAAGCTAGAATATTTCAATGCCTGATAATATAATTTTTTAATTTTTTATTTCAATATACGTCACGAAATTATATACAATTAATATTCGTTTGTTAATAAACGTTAAAAACTTCAAGTTCATACATTTTACTCTTAAAAACTGTAAAAATTAGAGCCGCACGATAAATACTACCCTTTTTATGCTTCATACATCTGAAATACTGTTTTCACAGTGAAATTTATTGGTACATTTTTCCGAGCGTACCGTAATTGAAGCTCACAGTCACGGACTGTAGTTTTGACACTGTCGAAGCAAACGAGCGCCGCGACGAAGAAGAGCACGTTCGAGCCGCGCGACTTTTCGGCGATGGTGACCCAATTGGAAAGCGGGTTAAGGAGCTACGCCGATGGCACTGGGAGCTGTAAGGTCGGTGGGGGCGATTTTTCGGATGAAAGTTAAAGGAGCGTGGCGCGACGCGAATGATTGCTACGCGCGCGCCACCGTCGGCAAATCGATGGGAAATCCGACGGCCTGTGCGTGCGTCCTCCTCGCTCCGGGCCAGGTGACCCGGCCGCATCCCTCGCTCGCTCGTTAAGTCGGCCTCGCGTCGGCGTCGCCGTCGGCTCACCGGACGCGCCTCGGCAGCGCATCGCGCGCCCGCTCAGTCCTGCGGCTCCACTCCTGCGGAGCCCGATGCACGTCTGATCGCACCCACGCACCACCCCACCGGCTGTCTTCCCGTACGTACTTCTTACTACTTGCAAAACAATCGCCCTCAATTTCCTTCCTCGTTTCTTTTCATTTATTTATTCATATATTTACTTTGTTTATTTATTTATTTATATTTACTTTTTCCATTAACAAGTATTTATTTATTCGTATTTGTTTAGTATGTATTTATTCATTCATTTATTGTTGTTTTCATTTTTTTGACATGTTTCGTGATGGAAGGATAAAAAACGCGAACAATCAAAACAGTGAATTTACTTTAATGCAAATTGGTAAATGATTTTTAATTTACTTGACGAGTCAAATTATTTTAAAAATTCGTTGTATAATTAGAAATTCAAACATTCCAAATTTGTTGTACTTTGTTTTAATCCTCGCAGGAAATCTATATCTATATCAGAATAATAAGTTGACATTAGGAGGATACTAATAGATAATTTTTTTATAAGGTTATCAGAAAAATTTACAACTTTCAGTAGGAATGATAAACTATATTGTCGGCTTTGTTTGTCATTTATTCACTACGCTTTTGTTTACAGCGATTTTGACTTCGAATTTTCTCTCGGTCCGAATGTTTTTTTTTTTTTTTCTTACATTCTGTTCTTTCTTCGGCCACGTTTTCTGTTTATTCTTTATGTCTTCTTTCCTTTGGTTTTTCATTTTTTTATAAAACCTTTCTTTTATATCGTTTCTTTCTGAGCTTTCTTGCTTTTTGTTTGTTTATATCCAGCAATCATTTTCGGTTGATTAATATTCTTTCTTCTTCGTGCATTCTATTTTTACGTTTTAATTTTCGGTGTTATTTAATTAATGTTTTAATTTAGTTTTTTTTATTTTTTTTTTTTTTTTATGCAGCTGTCAGGGTGTATAAGAGGCGGGAAAAATGGAAATTATGCGGGAATTTTTTCCCGGGGAGAATTTTTTAACATTTTATTTTTATTACGATTCGTGAACGCAATATTTAACACATTCGGAACAACTTTCACGTTTTCTTTACTACTACATGGAAATATCCTCGGTGTTTGTGAATCAGTTGTGATTATGAATATTTTGTATGTGAAAGTGATTTTTAATGGTTTTTTTTAAATTTAGTAACCTGAATTCATATTGTATTTGCCAATCTAAGTCTGATTTTATACGAGAAAACGGCGGAAATACTACACCGTAGACTTTAAAATTTCTTTTTCACACTTCACAACTTTATATGATCTCTTTTACCGAATTTTTTAATATTTTCACCAGACACACTTTCAGCTAATACAACTGACTTTGACACATTTCAAATAGATACGTTATGATAACTTTTTTTTCGACTTTAGCGCTCTTAAATCATAACTTTTCCAAACGTCAATCGGTTTGATCTTCAAAGGAAGGTGTAATTCGTTTTTCTCGGAAACATCCACTTTCAGGTGCAAAAAAAAACATAAATAAATGAGTTCAATATTTCCTTCAGATTGAATTCTGAAAGCAATAGCGAGATTCTTTGACTTGTCGTTCAAGGTGCGACTTCGCGGTCTGTGGCTTGGAAAAAGTTCAAGATGAGTTTTTTCTCGCGTTTGCTCGTCAGTTGAACGACTTTGCTTTACATTTTAAATGCACAAAAATTTTTTTTGTAGTAATTATATTGCTATGTTTATTCTATCGCTCTATTAAAAAAACAAAGTGATTAAAAAAATATATGTAATTGAACATATATATTCAGGTATTATAATATATTTATATAAAGCAAACTCCTACTAATACCGTAAATAAAATTTTTTGGTGCGTTCTTAAAATTATCTGATTCTTTAATCCAATTTTTTGCCCCAGATTTTTCCTTCATCTAAATATTAAAGGGAAATTTTGCAAAAAATTGTAAACTTTTCATAATCTTTTAAAATGAATGAAATTTTAAGTCATTTGTTTCTTTGGGCCTCGGAAAGACGACAAAAATTGAATGGGAATTAAAATATAGAAGTTTGCCAGGGTGGCCACTTTCTGGAAAACCTGGAAAATCTGGAAAAGTCAGGGAATTTTGTTTTACAAAAATAGTGGTCACCCTGGTTTGCATTTTTCAACACATGGCATACTTGTTTCCAAAACGGATTATTCTAGTGAATCAAAAGCAATGAATTCTCAATCACGTCTCTTGTTCTTTTTGCAATCTCACGATTAATCCGTGCTTAAAACACTCATCGAATCGGGTCTCCCCTCGTTGTATCTAGTAATGTGCATTGGATTTGACGTCGCACGAAGAGCATAGGCAAAACGAATTTTGCAAAAGTGTTATTTCCGCGAATACGGGAAATGTTTTCATGACGATGATTAGTCGTTAACTAAAATCGATAACCGGTTCCGCCGGTATAAACATTCATCGAAAAGTCAGCCGACGTCGCAGTCGATGATTGCGCAACGGATTAATCGCGTTATCCGGTTTGCAATTACACAACCAGCCCGCGCGATTTTTATAACCAAGTGCCATTCGAGTCAATTTCACGTCCAATTGTCGCGACAAGAACTCACGTGTTTGGATCGCGAAACGAGGTCTTATCGATAATGTGCAAGTCAAATCGACCGACCGAACGAATTTCTCCGCACATATTCGCAGCATCGCAACGAATTATGTGCCATTTGGCCAGATGTGCGATACCGGTGTTCATCGATCGACTTTTTTCACTCATTGAGCAAACGAACAGCTACTACGAAGTCGATGTGACTTCTTTTTCATGAATTTTCAGATTTAAAACATGTAATTGCTTTTCAACTAAAGTTTGATTGAATAAATGAAATATTTCCTGTGTGAAAAAAAAGGACACATATATATAGTGTAGGAAATGATTAATTTTGTTAAATTTATTAATCATGAAAATTCAACTTACGTCGCAGTTTATCGATTGGACCTTCTTTTTGTAATTTGAACACGTGCGTTTTTGTTGCGACAAATGGTCGTTAAATTTCATGTAAATTTGTATTTGATTGCTTTGTTGTTTTTTTTTTTTTTTTTATTCGATTGTTTCTTCGTTGCATCGTACCAAATATTGCATGGATTTTGAGGTAGTAAATTTAATTTTTGTTAGAGCAACAAATTATTGATAAACAAATTATCTATTTTTATCGAAATTTCTCCAATTTCGCACTGACATGCGGACTTTTTTTTTATAATAATCCTCATACAATTTGCATTATAAAACAGCAATAAAAATTTGGGGCTCGATATTTGGGAATAAACGGCAGTCTTTTTTGAAAATCAGTTAATAAATATTTTTGGATCAATTAAATTTCAGTTATATGATTGATGAAAATTTAGTTACGGCTTTCAACGGAAAAATTATTTTTTCAAACGAAACGTTATATTATTAGAAAAATTTTACTCGAAATAAGGTAACGTTTGTTGCAATCAAATCAATTACTAAAAAAAGTCTTATATCAATATTGTAGGTACGTCGTTAAAAAATCTCATTACTTGCTTTTTGACTCAAGAAAAGTAGTTGCGAGAAAATAATATATTTATTCTTTGACTCAGTTTGCCACAAAGCTGCAATAATATTGCGAAGCAACCTTTCGTCGAATTATAATATAATTCAGTTTTACTTTGTGGTATATATATTTTTTTACAACACGTGGCTTATTTCCCGAGGACTCCAGAAAATTATGAGTTACAGTAAAAACGTTTTCCGCAAATTTTCAGCAATGAAGTTCAAAGCATCTTTTCAAATTTCGAGAAAATGATTGTGTAATATTAATAATATTATACGCGATGGATAAACGAAAACTTGTTTTTATTTATTTTATACTTTATTAAACATTGCATCTAAGGATATATTTTTTTAAGGTAATTTTATAATGCTAATACATTTAAAACGCTTTTCTTCATAATCTACTTTAGATGCAAATTGACGAAAAAGAATAATTTTATTTACAAACGCACTCCAGCAATTATTAAAAAAAGTTTGCCACCTGTATTTTCCTACCTTAAAAAATTACGAGCTTATTCGTTTTTTTATTATCTTGTTAGTTTAAGTATTATGCTGCAAAATCAAGTTTTTTCAATGCTTTTAACAAAGTACACAACGTGTTTTCCATATCATGCAGCAGAAGAAAAACAAAGATCAATATGAAAAAAAAAAAAAAAAAATATCGCTTGATGCACACAGAAACCTTTTTGAGCAGAAATTATAAACTGTAAGTTTTAAATTATATCCCATTATATACTATAACTTTCACGACATCGGTCTCTCTAATTCGGTCACGATTGCTTTATCATTATCATTATTATTATTATTATTATTATTATTATTATTATTATTATTATTATTATTATAATTATTATTATTATTATTATATTATCCCATCTATATAGAACAAAGATTTTATTTCACCGTGATTCATCATGCTTTAAAATTGTACATCTGAAATGGAGCAAATTGTATTAAATATTAAAGTTTAATTCCATACCCTTTTTCATAACCCGATAATATTTTGTATCTTGAATTTGCATCGTTATATGTTAATATGGCTATAATACAATATATCTGGAAGTTAAAATAATTTCAGTTTTTATTCTGCTTTATTCTTTCTATAGTTTTTCATATCATCGAGTCAATGTATCAAAAGAAACATTGTTTTAAGAGAAAATTTTCAAAAATAATAATAATAATAATAATAATAATAATAATAATAATAATAATAATAATAATAATAATTGATAAACGAACACATAAAAAATCGTATAAAAGGGTATAGAAAAGAAATAAAGTTTTAGAAAATGCCGCTACATTTTAAAAGTCGTTTAAAATGTAGCATCTCATCTTCATCTCTCATAAAAAAAAATCTCCACGGTTTTAAAAGTTATCTATTTTTCACTCAAGTTTTATATCATATTACTTTAACATACTATATTATATCACATTGAATACTTAAAACGCAGAGAGATTACCTACCGTCTTTTTATAATAATAAATAAAAAAAAACTGTCATTTTGATCCGCGGTAAACCAAAAACATTAATACCGGAAAAAAACGCCGAAACTTCAATTCCCTGGAAGGTGAATCCGCAAGTCAAATAAATCGCTTATCGCGTTTTGTATCCTATGCTATTCAACTTTCTACAAAATCATAACATTGTAATATCGGAAATTTCGGCGAAAGTGTAAACCGTGTTTCAAAAAGCTCTGACGATCCGCGCAAAATTGTATCTGACACTGATAATCTGACTTTTGAGGGACATTTCAATTCAACTTATATTTATGTATATATTTGTCTATATAAATGTGTATGTGTATATAATATAAAATATTGTAAATAATATAGTCATATATAATGCATATATGATATATATAATATATACAGACTCCTGCTCAAGATCATGTGATCTCCCCCCTCCTCCCCCAGTATAATAATACTAGTGGTGGTGAGGAAAATATAATATTTTTATTATCCATTTATCCATGATTCTTTCATTTCTTTCCCCCTAATTAACCCCTAAAAGTTTATAACTGCCTGCAGTTGTGTCACATATTTTACTTCTTCTTTTTCCACGCCATATGTTTTGTTAACAAGTGGATTAGCTGTGATCGCAGCAACGGTTTTCCGCGTCTCCCTTTTACTTTTATCCCGCTCTTATAGGAACATTCCATCGTTCGAGTGGAAGTAGGGAGAAGGGAGGTAGGGAGGGAGGGACGGATGAATGGAGCGTGACCTCAATTCAAGTGCTAATCGCTGCAGTGATAGGGGTCCATCATCGAAAAGTGCTTCTTTTACATTGTTTAATATCTAAACAATATTTTAAATTAAAAAAACCGAAACAACTTTTTCATCATCAGTTATAAATTTTCATCAATGGAGAGAGAAAAAAATAAATACATATTATTGTCATGACAAACGAACAGTGATGATCGTATATATAAATCAAATATATGTATATAATATATGTACATTACATATAAATAAACATAATAATCTATCTTCTTACAATTTGTTTTCATAATTGTCTTTCAGCTCGAAGATGTCGAAAAAGAAGGTGTCAAAATGCGGGTGTGGGCTTGTGCTCGATATACCGAAAGCGGAAAATGACTTAACGGAAGTGACGGCGCGAAACGTGGCGATTCTAATTCCGTCGGTGTCACGCAGGTCAAGAAAAGAAGTCAAGGCCTCGAAGACACCGACGAGGGTGATTCGCAGTGCCAGCTCCGCCAGTAGCTCCAACCGCGTTTCAGCTTCCGAAACTAACGACAAGCCCAAGAGGCGAATCAACTCGTCCAGAAGGACGTACAGCGCCGACAGATCTGAGTCTCACTACACTTACATCGGTGAGCGAATAATCCATTATTATAAAGTGTTGTAAATTTATACATCTGGGAACATTAAGTGGTTCATATTTTATAGTTGGTATCGCGACTCGAAGGCGAGTGATACCAGCCATATTTTATATTTTTTCGATAGGAAAAATGTCATACTCAACTTGAGAAAAATAAATTGTATGTTGGTAGTCCTTTGGGTTACCAACTTAAAACTCATTTTTTACTCCTAAAACCACGTAAAACCACGCGCGTGGTCATAAATGGGCCACGTGGCCTGTAAAGTTTAAAACGAATGTATACTCGCTATTCAGTAACGTTTCGTTTGATCGAGGCGAAACGCTTTTCAAATTACATGGCAGTATATCATTTTGTATTATACTTCAACGAGGTTTAATATCTTTGACAAAATCGATTACATGCAATCGATTTCCGCGGGGGGTACGCACTTTATAACAAGACACAAATTTTCTTGGTCGTTTAATCAAAACCTTGATTATGTCGCTGCAACGAGAAACGAAATTTGACATTGAAAAATGTTCAAGTCCAGACTGTAACTTTCATTAATGAATATGTAAAATTTGTAAAGTAAAAAACGCTCGAAGGACTGGCAGTTTAATTAAAATATCGTACACGTGCCGTAATTTATTGTGAGAAATGCTATTCAGCGAATGCAGACGAAACTAAATTAAAATGTTTGCTCGTTTTTTTTGCATTAAGAATTTATTATCGATATGTTCGTCGAAGTAATTAATAGCGAAACGATTAATGAACGAATGTTGTTGCAAAATGACCTCTGTCATTCGATATTACTTAATGAATTCCAATCAGTAAGCATCTAGTAATATTATAAAACATTTCAAATGAAAAAATATATATTTCAATATAATATACTATTGATACAGTAACCATACACGGATAAAAATTTATTCGAATTTTTCCCCTAATTGGAGTAAACGTGTTCTATAAAGCAAAAACTGCATGTATTTAAACTAAATAACTCAGAAAAGTTGGTGAAATATGGTTGTTTAAAACAAGGACTGATGGCACGGGGGATAAAAATTAGACTGTCACGTCGGAGGCCAGCGTTCAAATCTCGCATAACAGAGCATTGGATTTTTCAACACAAAGTAAATTTCGTCAGATAAATGCAATAAAAAACAACGACAAAGTGACTTAATATTTTTAATGAGTGTTTAAGAATTTACTAGACGGTCTAATAAAAAGCAAAAGATTCGTGACTTGTCCCCGCTTTAATAAACCAGTCTAGTAATTTGTAATGAATTTCCAAACAGATTATACTAGGACTTTTCTCTCCGTGTGGATATCTATTTGTGGCAAAACTGTCCGTTTTGAATTTAAAGGAACATTATTCTGAGAGTGACTGAAATCACGTGTATTAATTGTTTGTCTTCCACGTACAAGATTCCCGAAAATGTAGTTGATGATCAAATACTACGTCAACTTTTGTTTGGCGCTCGAACCACTCGAGTCATGCAACTTGGTATCTCAATTTCAACGTCAAATCGCTCGAGAGGCCTTCTATGACAAACGTCAATTTCACGAGCTAATTTTGAAATATGATTATCCCGAGAACAATTTGAGAATCGAAACTAGCGGAAAGTGATAAAACGCGGGGCCGAGCGAAAGGTCCTTTGAGGCGGCTCCGCGGCCCTATCCTTGACTCTGTTTGCTGAAATTGCTGTCGTTAGAAAGAACGAGCGATTTCAGGGCCGCGAATCAGGGTTAATGATTCCACGGTGCAGCGCGCTTCGTTTGACTTGTGCGCCCGCCGATGGCGAACTTGTTCCATTATTGTTCCGCGATAGCAGTTTCTTCGATCTTCGTGGGTTGCCTAAAAACTAGGCCAGTTAACTTACATTGATTTTTCTCACCGACTCCCTCAATTCGTTACATTTTTTTTTTTTTTTTTTTTTTTTTGTACTTTTGCCACGGCTACTTTTTTGTAACAATCGTTCCTTTAAAGTTTGACTTATTGGACAGGAATATTCAAACGATAAATTAATTTTTACTGGCTGTGCCGGGTGAGTCGAGTCTCACCGAAGCTCAATTTTTTACTCAAAATGTAAATTTATTTATATTTTTCAGTACACTTAAGTATACTTTTTCTGACTGTTTGGAGAAATCATTGGCGAAAGAGATTCGTCGAGGTTTTCGTTGTCGTTTTTTCAAAATCCGAGGATCGAGGAAGAGGAAAATGTCGGTGAACTATATTTATTTAAATAGTGTCGAAGCTTTTTATTATCGATTTATCATTCGACTGCATGACTTTCAAACGAATTTCGTGTTATTCGGATTTCGTTCTGGCACAATTTGCCGATCAAAATGTCAAATGCACGTGTCGTGCCAGGCGTGGCACGTTTAGCCCGTTCGGGAAATCACGTGTCGCGTGCCCGTGTGCCGACTCTGATCAATTATTTCATCTTCGGGAATGCCGAAGGCGCGAATCTTCCACATTTTAAATATTAAAGTAACAAAACTGTCGTTAAAGTAGCTGAGATTTTTGTAATTTCAACGAAACTTTTGACTGCTTCAACGATATTTTCGTGTAAAATCACAATTAACATTGTAAAATATCTAAAAAAAAAAGTGATTAAAAGGCATAAGGTGTGTTACTGAAATCGGAAACTTTTTCACACAACAATTTTATTAAAAATATCATAAAAGTTACCAAGATTTTTATAACATTATCAAAACTGCTGTTTTAACAATGTTTTTTGTTAAAGTTACTAAAAGCATCGTGAAATACTATAAGTACGATGAATCATCATATTCAGAATTTCTTTTAAAAAGCTATATCATTTTTTATACAAAATTAAAAAAAAATTTTTTTTGATACAAAATTGTGTCGTTACGCTGTAAATGAAGTCGAGTCGATAAGAAAGGATGAAGGTATGTTTGGAAACTTGTCAAACTTGCTTTGAATGCAATTAATGTGTGTAATGAATTTACAACGCATTCGAGCATTGAAATGTAAGAAATTGGGCTAAGAATTGATTTCGCGAATCCCATCACTTCCTGTCTGTTTTAATGTATTTGCAACAAATCGCATGGAATTTCAAGGAAGTAATTGCATTCTGCTTTCAACATACACGCAAACGAAAGTTGTATGAAAAATTACAATTACTTATCGAAGCCAGATGATATCGTGTCAAGCGTATAAAGTATTATACACCACAATAATATCTTATATATATAATATAAGAAATACATTTTTTGTATTATAATTAATCAATATGTAGCATTAATTGATTAATTATACTGATTTCCGGCACTTGTAACACTGTATTTTCGTTTCAATTTATATACTTTTTTAATTATATTTTTGTCACTTATTATAGATATATTGGATACAATCCCGGCTACATCCAGCTAGCGGAACCACTATAGCGGAATCAAAAAAAAATTATGTCAGAATTTTTAACTTTTTTTTTTTTTTACTTTTTAATTACCGTAGTGCCGATTTTTTTACTAATTTTTTTAAAAGAAATCATGTTTACGCTGGCTCGATATCAAGCCAGCGGAACCACCCCAAAAACCAACACCAAACAAAAAGCTAACTGTCCTACAATTCTTTTAAACATTTTTTATGATTTTATTTTATTTTGTATTATTAATTTTTTTTTTTGTTTTTTCTAAAAAAGACTGATACAAATGATTTTCAACACTTTTAACTAAGTTTATTAACTCGGAAAACAATATTAATCAATTTTAATATAGTTGGATATTCACTTGGTTCAAGTGGATCCGTTGGCTTGAGATCAAACCAGCGGAACCACAATTGTTTTATTTTTTATGAATAGAAATTGCTTCTATCAATGTTTGAATGAAGTCATTAATTGGTAAAAAATGTTTAAATAATTGCACGACAGTTGGCTGTTCGTTTGCTGTTGGTTTTTAAAGTGGTTCCGCTGGCTTGATATGGAGCCAGCGTAACCATGATTTCTTTTAAAAAAACGAGTAGTAAAAAAATCGGCACTACGGTAATTAAATAGTAAAAAAAAAGTTAAAAATTCTGACATAATTTTTTTTTTTTTTGGTTCCGCTATAGTGGTTCCGCTAGCTTGATGTAGCCTATAATCCCATAATGGCATTAGCTGTGGGATTTTGTATATTTGCAAATAAATAAATAAAATAAATATTTATTAAATTAATGTTGCAAGTAATAAAAATGAATTATATTATACTAAAACAACAACGAAAAATTACTATACACTGAGAAAATGAAGCAACCAAATCAATAGCGACCTTCATAGATTTTACTTCGATTGTTGTAAATTATAAGTATTTCTTAATAATCTCGAGTTAGCAAAGTTTCCGATAAGTCCAAAATCTTAAACCTAACATTTTTTTCTTGTTAACAAGAGAAAATTAGTATAATTTACCACGAGTGGCGGAAAACAGGACTTTTCACACCAAGTTGTCATGGAGAAAGTAGTCATTTTCCGCACTAGTGGAGAGAGTGGTTATTTTTCTCATTCGTGGCTAACGTCACTCGTAAAGAGGATAACCACTTTCTTCACTTGTGCGGAAAATCGCTACTTTCTCCACGACAACGTGTTGTAAGAAAGATCTAATTTTTTGCTAAAAAAATCTTGGTAGCGAAAATGTGTCTACATTTGTCAGACCTGATTTAACAGGCCGTCTCAAACTGGTGCTAGCCGGTCTGACGGCGGATTTGATGATCGGCGTGGTGGGCAGTTTGCTCCTCAATTCGCGAATCAATTTATCGTCCGGGTGCTCGTCGACGTCGCTGTCGCTGTCGGCCGAGCTCACCAGCGAAACCATCGTCACCACGTCGTTGGCCTTCGAGTCCGTGAGTTTGCCGCGGTTTTTCCGCGTGCCGTCCTTCGAGCCGCCGATCGACAGTCCGCGTCTCTTCGACCACTTGATGCGCCTCTTCCGCGACGCCGATTTCACCGGGCGAGCGCAGGTCACGACTCTGCTGGGCTCGTCCTCGCAAACCGACGTTACGATTTTCTCGCTCCCGTCGAGCTTGTCACTGGTTCCGGACTTTTCAGTCGAGTCGTTTCGAAGGTTCGCCCGACTGTTTGCAAAGTCCAAACGACGTTGCGAGGCGGAACTCGTGGTCTTCCTGAGCTTAGGCTCGACGTTGACCTCGTCCTTCGGCACGGGCTCTTCATCTTTCGAAGACGGCGGTCTTTCGATTATGGGGCCCGTGAAGGCTTTGTTGCTTCCACTGCGAAACGAAGCTCGCTTCAGTTTCGCGGACAGTGACGGATCTTCTGACATTGGATTTGCTTTTGGCGACACTTTTGGTGGGTTGTTGCTCTCGCAAGGTTCGACATCGTTTTCAGAGCTTCTTAGTTTATTCTTGTTGGAGTGCTTTGTTTCGACGTTCTGTAACATTTGATTATACATTTATAATTGTTTTTACAATCTGTTTCTGTGTGTACTCAAAATATCTAATGTAAAGCTTATGAAATAGAAAATATCATGATCTATTCATTACATACATTTAAGTGTAAAAAATGGTAAAAATCAAGTGACCCCTTTTGCCGGACTTTCAATAACAAATTCCCCCCTCCTCTATAAAAATTGATAAAAAATAAATTTTTAACAGGGAAATCGAGACTTTGAACATCAACATTCAATTCGCCCTTTTCTTTGGGCAAAAATTCCTCTCCCTCCTGAAATATGACTTTTTTTTCCCGTGTATGTAGGAATATATTCAAGTATCTAAACCCTACGTACTTGATTTTTCTCTTTCAGTACGCCGTTCCCCTTGCCTTCGCCTTCGTCGTCGACCTCCTCAAAGGACGCGTCCCTAATTTTCACATCTCTGCCGCTTGTCGCTGCGCACGACTCGAACATCGGCACGTAAATTCGAAATTTGTCAGCGGTTCTGTTACCGTCCGCTACCCTGTTATCAACGGTCGACGGGGTGCGCGGAGCCGCGTTCGACAATCCGGATTCGCACCTTTCCTCGCACGTGTTTCGCGCCAGAAAGATATTCAGGTTGGCCTTGCTTTCCTCCCTCTGCTTCCACGCGAGTCTCAGTCTCTCGGCCAATTCCTGATGCGAGTACAAGATACTCGTCTTGTCCAAGTTGCCGGACTTTTTCGCCGGCTTTTGCGCCAGCGGTCTCGATTTGCCGGCAATTTGCCGAGCGACTATTTGCACCTGTCCCTCGTCCGGGCTGCACGTCTTCGGCCGGATTTCGCCCCAGGCGATGCGCAGCTTTGGCTTGTTGTCGTCGTGCTTCGACTCGGCGTTGAGTTTGCCGCGAATCGGGTTCGGGTATTTGTCGTTGTCGGCGGACCTTTGCCGACGGATCTGCTGCTGGCGACGAGTCGGCTGCTGTTGCAGGGACAGTTGTCTGATCGGACCGACCGATCGGTGTTGCTCCGAGGACGACATCTTTGAGACTACATTCTGTAGAAACCGTGATTGTTTTCTGCTGTTTAAATCGTTTTCTTTTTCTGCTGAGGATTTTTAAGAATTGCACACGCTCGAGAAATTTGACAAATTCGGTAAACCACGCTGTAAAAAAAGAATGTAAAATTACATTAGATATCATGTAAAATTACAGTAAAAGTGTAAAAGCTAATCAATGAAATCGCTGCTTTTTAAAGGAAGTAATTTCATTGGTTAGCTTTTACATTTTTACTGTAATTTTACATGATATGTAGTGTAATTTTACATTCTTTTTTTACAGTGTGGATATCATGTAGAATTATAGTAAAAGTGTAGAAGCTAACCAATGAAATTGCTTCCTTTTGAAAAGCAGCGATTCCATTGGTTGGCTTTCACACTTTTACTTTAATTTTACGTAATACGTAGAACAGTTTTGCATTCTTTTTTTACAGTGCATGCGATACCAATTTTTCCCAGAGCCATCTATACCGTTTGTAAGTCGTCTATACCTATTTGGGGAAGACGGCTTGCAAAAGCAGTAGACCGCGCCAAAATTGATGAAAACTTTGTATTTGACAATGTATTAAATAATTGTTCCTAGATAAGAAAACGTTTCCATACAAAATTTGTCGAATTTTTTTTTTTATTTCGTGCGGAATCTTGTTAGATTAACGGGATTTTTCTTTACATTCGAATTTAAAGGGCAATATTTTTCGACTGCATTGTCGTGCAGAAAACAACGTTTTTCGTCATTTGCACCTGTAGCGAAATAATATCATGCGCTTAGGACATCGAAAGCGTGCAGTTTGTGCGATCACATTCAAAAAAGAAATTCAGTGAAAAAAGTGATTAACACCTTCGAATCATAAATAATAATTACATGTTGTAATTCAATTATTCATTTTTTTCTTTATAAAATATTCCTTCTCAGAACAAATTGAATTTGCCATCACTACTAACTCGAATTTAAATTAAACGAAAATAAATTTAAAGTAATTGAAAAGCGAGCGTGCGAGTTTGCCCGGTGTCAAATAATCTTTTGATATTGTGAATTTTTGTTAGCGAAATCAAGTGACTGTTTTGAGTGCTCTAATTTGTTGATCGGGTTCTTACTTGCATAGTTGATCGGCAACGGGAGGGAAAGAGCGGCAAGTCGTCGGCGCCCGCGAACGCCGACTGAGCCCGCGAGGTTGGAGCGCGCGGGCTACATGCATTGCCCTCTCTCATAAATACGCGGCCGGCGGCGCCGCGGGCGCCGTACACGCGAGCCGACGTATGCACGGTGCACGATTTTCAATGAACCCCGGCCGCGTCAGGCCTTCTGATCGAAAATCAAGTAGTAGGCGAGAAAGTTTTGCAATTATTTCGTCCAACGACGCGCGTCGTTCAATGGAACGGCGGTTCAACGAATTTCTATTAATTGAATCGCGATTAAGCCCGAAAACCGTCTGCGTCCTTTTCCTCGGCTCTTCCGGGGTGTGCTGGGCTCGGAATAGTTTTCTTCAATAGTTTGCAACGAATTTTCAATAAAATATTCCGTCCAACGACAATCAAAATCAAAACTTACATTTTTGCCAACGTGATGTAAAATGAAATCGTTAATTTTTTTGTTTACTTTTCTCGTTAGAAATACGTCATTTTTGATTGAAAGTTTATAGAATTCGGAACTCGTTGCAAATAAACGTTGCAAACTGTCTGCGCATTTTTCTTTAACGTAGTTTTGAATTTATATTAATCGTTGCTTTTAACTTGCTTGGAGTGCACTGTGGGAAAATGTATACTATTTATTGGAAATGGAGATTTAAATTTTTTATATTAATCTTGGACGATACCAACAAATTAATATTAATATTGACTTTTGTCATGATTAGTACAAATGGATTATTATAATACTATTTTTTCTTTTTAAAACTCGTTCAATAATATTTGCAACATATTTGCTTTGACGTTTTTGCGACAGATCAGAAAACTTGTATCAATACACTGACAAAAAAATGTTTGGCTCTACCAACTATATTAAATAGTTGTCGGAAATTGTTAAATAAACTACACATTTTGCTTAGAGCAGCTACATTCTAGTTGAATTAACAATCTGCTAATTAAAAGAATAATTTACATAGCTGGCTCAACTATGGAATATGGTTGGCCGTATTCAACTATGAATATAGTTGAGCCAACTATATGCTGCTTGTGCACACTATCATTTGCATACTATAATGGAATAAAATGTACACAACAATGCTCTATAAGTTTTACATATTTCGATGGAAACAAATCAACAAAGAAATAACTTTAAATTGATTGTTTTATGTACAATGTTTGAGAGTGGAATTTTAATTGTTTCATAGATTTACGTCGAAGGATTACAAGTACGTTTAAGTGAACACAAAACGTGAAACCAAGTTTCTAAGCAAAATCGAGGACACTCTTCAATCGGTCATGTCTTTTATTTTCTCGTAGTTGTTTTTTTTTTTTCCTTTTTTTTAGACCGCCTTTCACGACAGTCTTCACCCCCACAGTCACCTGTTATTGATCAAAAGTTTGCCTATCATCTGACAGCTTGTTGTCCGCAGTTGCCATGGCATTTCCAAGCCGATCATTCAAATTGCCTTCTCGGCGCTACCCTTAACCCGCTCTCTCTCCTTCGCGGCGCGAATTAAAAACTTTTGCCGAGGGAAACTTGGAACTTTTGCTTTTACTCGGCGATTACATCTCCTCGTTCATTCATGCTCGCCAAAATGAAATTAAATCGCGGCTCCGAGCCTCGCCCCCGCGGTCAACTTTTATTTACTGCTTCGTGCTTTTTCCGCGCTGCTCTTATCGCCTGGAAATTGACTTTCTTTTTAGCGAAATATTTTTATTAACGTGTTTGTAAACGAAACATTTGATCTACAAATGTTTTTATTGTGTTTAGAATGCATGAATACGAAAGTAGGAAAAGTATAGTATGGTTTAGTATTTAATAGAATTGAATATGACATGTTTTTTTATATAATAATATTAATGAAATAACATACTATCATAAAAAACAATAATAATAATAATAATAATAATAATAATAATAATAATAATAATAATAATAATAACAACAAATAATAAAGAAATCAAAATTAATTACTGAAAAGTTGATAAACAGTAATTACGTAGGCAAAGTTTGCCGAACAGAGAATTTAATCAACTACTTACTCAGTTAAATAGTTTTGAGGAAAGCTTGTGAAAAATGATGAACGTTGTTCAAAAACGAAGTTCTCTTTGGAAATTATGCAATGAAAAGACCGTACGCCCATTCAGTCACGAAACAGTCAATAATTCGGTTCCGTGTATCGATAAGTACTTATTCAATGATGAGAATTTTAAAGCGACCTGTCAAAGTTGCTTTGAAATAAAAATTCGTGATAATACTTTTTACGTTAATAAACAGTTTCAAGGTTTCCAAGTTCTGAAACCAGAGCATCTTTTATATAGGCAAAAGTCAGTGTTAAAAATGATAATAATATAATCGTTTTAATTAGTGAAAAGTGTTTAAAGCAATTGATTAAGGAACAAGTCAATTTTGATAATAGGAGCCGAAGTTTTCAGCTGGAAATCACATAGCTTTTGTGTTGAATTAAGAAATTTCGTTTAACCATCAAATTTATGGTCGTCAAAATAATATTTTCTATCTCATTTTCAGGATTAATAATTTGAAGGTTAGCATCAAAGTAAACGTCATTTTCATTTACGATGCACACATACATATACATATTTTTCATTTTTTATTACATGTATATTTATTTTTTTCAAGAATTGGAACAAATACTTTGAAAACCAGTGATAACTTGAACACAGTTACTTAACGATGTTATTTTTTCCATAAAAAGTATGAACAGAAATATCACAGCGTAGAACAAAAATAAGAAAAATTCAAACAATTTTTGCCAGCGAGGTTTACATAGTATATTTGTGATCTTCTTAACGTTGCGTGGAAAAAAAATGTTTACTTAAATTTTATATCTAACTTACAATGCAACTGTAAGTAACAACAAATTTTTAAATAAAAATGATTTGAATAATTTGTCATTGTTAGTTATAATCGCGTTTTCAAGTCATACGTGAAGTATTTTTTGTACTTTGTTAAATGAGACAGATATATCATTGTATTTTGTTAAATACATTTCATGTCAATTTTGCTTGTTTCAGCATAATGACTTCAACGCAACCAACTTGTGATTACGATGAAATAAAGAGTCGAATGAAACGACTAAAAATATCCTTTTACACAAAAAAATTACATTTTTTATTTCGGTCTCGAAAAATAAATGTGGAAAAACAAAATTCTTGAGTTGATTTTGCAAACAAATTAAATCTTTTCTGTAAAGGACATTGCCAATTTTTTTCACCGACGAATGCTAGCTTAAACTGTAAAAAAAGAATGTAAAATTACACTAGATATCATGTAAAATTACATTAAAAGTGTAAAAGCTAACCAATGAAATTGCTTTCTTTTGAAAAGCAGCGGTTTCATTGGTTAGCTTTTACACTTTTACTGTAATTTTACACGATATCCAGTGTAATTTTACATTCTTTTTTTACAGTGTAGAAAATTGTTAGGTATAGTTTATTGTACTCTGAGAGTCCTCTCTGAATTTTCGTTCTTTCAAAGTGAAATTTTTTAAAATTTTCCAGAATCAATTAAAATCGATCAAATTATCTTTTCTGCACCTCAGGAAGTATATTAACATATGAAATATAGTAACGATCGAAATATGGAATATTGGTTTTTAACATAGACTCATTTTGGGGGTATAAAATTAGCGAAATTTTCAAATTTCATATTCGACGCCACATTTAAATCCGTTTAGGTCAAAGGTAGAGATTATTAACATAATTTCTTTGAAAACGTCACATTAATTTTTTAACGCTTCCCTATTTTGCTATGTTTCATGAATATTAAAATAAAAGTAAAATTTTCGAATCGAAAATTGAGTGATGCAAAATGGCTATTGGAAATCATCGGCGCAACCGCCAACACTTTCGTTCTCCAAAGCAGTTTCTAAGCCAGCGACATAACTAGTTCACTTTTCAGCGCGATAATTAAACAACCAAGTTAGCAAGAGAGAATAAAAGAAAGTTTAATTTTTTTGCCTCACACATCGAAAAACTTTTCGATAGTTTTTTCTTAACAAAGTTTGCACGCGACGCTGGAAGATGCCAATCATAATATAAAAGTTGACGCCCTATTGGAAATGTTGGACGAATGTCTGCCTATTTGCCCAGTTGAGTCGCTCGACGAACACATTTTTGCGATCGTTCTTTCAAGCGCCTGCCAATTCAACTTGAAGGTAATTTTTTTTCATGAGAAAGTTGTGCATAGGCTAGCGAACAAAGTGGTAGATAACGGTCGCTGAAAAATTATTCGGCAGTCGAAAAAGTTGCGAAAACGAAAAAGTTGCAAAAACGAATTCTACCTGCTTCCTTTCCAGGTCATGAATGAAATTTATGACGAGTTGAAAAAGACCGCGAAGAACATGGACTTGATTCATATGAAACTGACGATTTGTCAATCGTTATTGAATTGTTGGCAAAAGTCATTGGAATTTATCAAGCAGCTTGGTAATTTGTCAGTCTCAAAGATTAATGCACTCGTTTCCAGTTTGTTGAAAGTTACCAGAGATACTTTGGAGCACTGTAAATCTAGGTACAATATATTTTTTTATAATAATTATACACTGAATATATATATTGTAAATTTTATTACTTTTTAGCGAAACCATATACGCTTTATGTCGTGAACAATTTGCCAATAAATTGAAAGATTTATTTCGAAAATCCGTTACTAATTTGAAGGATTTGCTCACTTTGTTCAATGGAAAAGTTAAAATAGAAACCTGTGACGATTTTGAAATATTGATGCAGGGTAAGAGAATAATATTAATAAAAATCAGTTATAATAATTTGTATTATTGTATTGTTTAATTAATTTCATTAATTTCTTTAAATTTGTTACCGAATCACTAAAGCTAATTCGTCGTCATTTCAAAAATGAATTTTTCTTTGTTTTTTATTTTAATATGAAGACTGATTTTACATTTCAACTTCTTCATAAACAGAGGTCGCTTTTGATAAAGTTATATTACCTCCAATTTAGAGATTATGTTAACTCATTAAAACTTTTGTTACAGCAATAGACAAAATTGGCGAAATGGCATCTTTCATAAAAGATTTGGATCTCAACACTTCTATTGATTTGTGGAAAAATTTCGGCAAATTTGCTATAAAACACGAGAGCGATTTCAAACGAATTGAATCTATTAAAATCGTAGATCATTTACAGCAAATTTCTGCAGACATTATTGCTTTATTGCCATGCACATTGCAGGTAGTTTCATGTTTAAAAAAGTCATTAATTTTGTATTCCTTAATACAATTATTATTTCTCTAAATCGAATGATATATTGTATTTATAATCAATAATGGTTTCCAGCCACGTCAACTGAAGTCAAGAGATAAAACAATCGCTTACGTTGGACTTTTGTTTAAAATTTTGCACAAGCTATTTAATACGTATTGTAAAATTATACCAGACGATAAGTTTGGTTTACTTGTTGAATTATTCGTTGAGATAAGATGGTAATTATATCTTGAAGTAAAAATAACATATCAAATGTACTAAAATTTGAAATTACCTTTCTAGTTATTCTCCACCTTGCCTACGATTTTTGGAAACTGATATAAATATCATAAAACTAGTGGAACTGAACATATCACACGAAATGGATTTGTTTCTGGATACTAGCTTAAAAAATGATGCGTTCATTCAGGTGATTTGTAGTTGTCTATCGTTATTGTATGCCCAAAAAGAATAATTAAAATTAATTATTATTAATTGCAGATATTTTTCAAGTACAAAAGAAATAGTGATGAAAAAGCTATTGGTTACCATTTGTTAATTCTTGACATCATTAATTGTTTGTCTAAACAAGATTATGAGCAGTTAAGTCCTTGGATTTTTGGAGAACATTGTCTGCTGGACGAGCTTTTGTCGAATATTGATTCATGTAAGAGGTTTCTTCAATAGGAATAATATTTTTAAATTTGTACTAGGCTGTACTAGTAGATGACGTAGCACCAGTAAATGACCAGTGCCGTGGAGTAATAATGATTGACAATACAATTTTTTAATCGGTCATTCAATGGCGTTTTAACCGTACTAATCATATAATAAAATTGTTCTTCGAAATGTTCGAAATGTTTAATATTGTAGACTTTTTTTTAAACTTTAAACTTTAGCAAATTATTGTATTAATATATGCAACGACATTTTGTGAACACTTTTAAAAGTAATTCATTTCTAACGACAGTAAAGTTGGAGTTATGTATGGGTAAATTGCACATCTCCCATCAAACTGAAAATCAACGCTCGTTAACTTTATACGAGGCAACTTTGATTGCATCTTACGCCTTGATATGCCAAGTTCCTGCATCGAATTTCAACAACGTTGAATTGTTGATGTTAAAACATTTACTAGGTGGCCAGTTATGGGCGTCATTACTCAGCGTGGATCTTTGGTGTTTTGTTAGTAGGTTTGTATCATGTTTCGATACCAACTCAATCCATTTATCACAAACTAAAGAAAGATCATCTTGCATTAACAATTTCTTTCCTGTTGTGTAGGTTGGGTCCGCCTCAATTGTGTTTCGATCATCTTAAATTTTTAATTAAATTATATCAACAGTTATGGCTTAGAAGGAATTGTATCGAAGTCGTGGTGTTACATAATTTAATAGTCAGATTGTATTTCAAACTGCAAGATAAACATAAAGATGAAATTGCGGAAGAACTTGAAAATATTGATCCAAGAATAAGAATTCATTTATCGGCAATTCTTTCCGATAAAGGACAAACGGACTTGGAAAGACAGATTCTGACAAATGGTTCCAACATTTTAATTGCATATAAAATGCTTTGTAATTTGCCCACCGTTGACCATTGGAATAACTTTGTAAGTATTTTGGGATCAGGCTAATTTAGTTAATTACATATTTTCAATTCAGATTATGTTGTGAAATACTGAGTGGTTTATTATGAATACAGTTCTCAAATTCATTGAAAATACCGCATTGTAAGAGATACATTCCGATATCTTTAGACTTCGCTGTTATGTATCATGTCTACATACATTTTCTAATATTATCTTAGGTTTTTTTTATCAAATATTAACAAAAACATTTCTTAATTTGAGCTTCGATTTGAAGTGAACTTTAATTCAAGAATGTACAATTTTAGATTAAAGAATTATCGAATTTCGGTTTCGTGAGTACAAAGTGGAGCGACGAAACTATTAAAACTATATCCGAATTATGGAGCAAAGTGGCAAAGATGATAAGTGGTGATTGCCAAGGAACTTCATTAAACTTGCTATCTGATTTAATAGACGTTTTGTTCCACATTAGTCGTATAGAAGGCAACGACGTTTCCACTGTTTGTATGGTTTGTATTTGCATCAATCAATATCGATATTAACTGTATTTAACGTTCCTGTGGAATATAATTCTGTTGAATGAGATAAACAAGCCAGTTTCTTTTCTACTTTCAATAATGTGTAATTGGTGATTTTACGAAAGTAACTCTTCCAAATAAGAATTGCATATGCTTCGAAACTGACGTACATAGTTTAAATACCATTTTAGTATTGTAATGACAGTTAAAATTTATACCAGTACAATATACTTTTTTGAAAATTCAATCCAGAAAATAGTTAATAACAAAACTTATAATTTTCAGATTCTTAGTCGCATTCTTGAGTCATATATATACATGACACCAGATTTACGAATTAAAACTTGCCACTATTTGAAACATAATACTCGTCACTTTACAAGTGACACACAAGTAGTACAGTGGTTAGCAAGATTCTACTGTTCTTTATTAGAAGATAATATAGTAGCTATAAAACAAGAAGCTCTGGAAAGTTTTGATCATTTTGTACAAACATGCCAGAACGATGATTTGATTAACAAAGTAACCAAAGCGATTGTTAATCGGCCGACGGTTTGTGAATACGTTCGAGCCTATATCACACACGAGTCTTACTTTAAAACTGAATTCTCGTCTTTGGACGAGTACTTTCGACAACTGTGTTTACAAAAAACTGACTTTTTTGAGCACACGTGTCATGTTCAAGACGAGGGACAAAGAGACAATAAGTTGATAAAACTTGAGAAAATGCCTTCTTTAGCTCTTGAACAGAGAGTCGATTCTATCTGTAAAGAGATACAAGAGATAACTAAATATAAGAGCCAATTGAAAGATGATTCTGTGGATAAATTGAGGATGGCTTTGTTAAAACTTGTAAATCCTTAGTAAAACGCAAACAAGGCAAAGTGATTTTATGAACCACACATGTACATTGATTGAAAGACAATTTGTAAAGTTTTACATTTAATTGTAGATACTATTTATATAAGTTTTGCAATGAAATCTTTTGGAAATAATGATGCCTACAAGGTTAATGACATTTTTAGTTTTTAAGCAAGTACATTTAACAAACACACATGTGTTATTTCAGAAAAAAATTTTGTTATACGTCTTATCTGAAACTGGAATTCTAAATTTATTTTTTATCATTCTCAATTTTTAGCTGATAAATAATAATTACTAAAGATAAAAACCTAAATTTGCTATTTTTGAACAATCTAATTGTGACACAATTATAATTTTTAATTTGTATATGTAAATGTTGGTATTGTATTTAAATTAGAAACAAATACATAATTAGTTTGTTATTTTAATATTACTGGGTGTTGTAGAATAATAAAAGTAATATATCCATAATATATAACATAATTAGTGGATTATTCATTTATCTTGTATTCAAACGATCATTTTAATTTATTTGATAATTTTTTTAACAATGGTTTTTCTTACAAGCTTGTAGAACAAGTGTAAAATATATGTACTTTGTATAATTCATATTGTTTTATAAATACAAATATGTTCTATACAATGTTCTAGAAGTTTCCGACGTTTATTAGTAAACGAAAATAAAATCTGATATATTTTTCATCATACAAAATATTTAAGTGTTTGAGAATATAATTTTCTCATTTTCTGATTACAATATATGTTACTTAATTATATATAATTTATTTTAGTTTATTAATAAACGTTGGAAACTTCCACTGCATTTTATACAATGTAACATGCAAAAAATTATCATAATTCATACGTCAATTTTATACAAAATGTTTTATCTAAAATCTATTGCTTTTATTTCAAATTGAAATGCCGTCATTTTAGCACGCTGTTTTAACACATAAATAGATTTTTAAGATAAAAATATTAAACTTAACAAATTTATAAAATTCACAAACCTCCTTCAACAATTAACACACGATTTCTTAGTTCTAAATAACAATTTTTCTTCACATGCAAAACGTTCATTTACTTTTACAAATTGACTTCTTGTTCTTAGTGCCATTGATGTAAAGAAAGAATGGCATGTGCCATGCGATTATTTTCTTATCAATAAATAAACCCTCAGTAATCATTGTACATATGAAAAGCCATTTTTCTATAAGTATTTACAAAGATAACATATATTATGTACATCGTCAGCGTTTAGATACAGGTTGTCCCAAAAGATCCCAGAAAGATCAAATATCTCGTGATCTGATCAGTAATGAAAAAACAAGCGTCTAACATTTTTTTAAATTCTATAATATAACATAAATCATGCTTTAAATCGCTCCCTAGAAAGAGGGGAGGGAGCATGATTGGTGCCACAGCAATCTTGAAATTTTAAATGGAATTCTTCAATTTGTTTTTCAGTTTGCAGAATGTTTGATAATTATTGTATTAATAAATAATATTATTTTTTTGACAAAAATTTAATAAATCAATAGGTAAAAAAAATTCTTACACCTAAATCAGAAATGAAAAATCCTGTTTTCAATTTGATTAATAGAGATTACTACTGGATTGATATTTATACCGAATATGTATGAATATCAATAATCAATTCATAAGGTATTTGTCCATTCTGGAATTTTTTGGATACTCTGTATAAAATTTCATATATTTGGTATTATAGTCACAAAAAATTTTTATTTGTTTTTTAACATTAATAAACTAAAAGTATGGTTTCTGAAAATCCTAGCGGTAAAGGTCCTTACCAGTGTTGGGCCAGTTAATAATTAGCAATTATTTCACACTGAAAAATGTACGATGAAATAATCGCTAATTAGTAATTAGCCCAACATTGGCCCTTACCATGATCAGACTATTATCATTAAGACATCATTGGATCTATTATCGCGACCATGTGGTCACGATAATAGTTGCATTTATTTATTTACTAAGAAAGAACAATTTTAATTTGAAAAATGTTCAATTTTAAAAACCCTAAATTTCATAATTTGTATAAATAAGAATGATAATCAATGATTATCATTGAGACAGCGTCTTGTCTTTTCTGCTAGGTAAATTATTTCTCAAATAATGCATATTTTTGTAAATAGTCTGCATTCATATCTGCCCAGTTTACAAATTGGTTTTTTACCTTTAGACAGCACTGGAGTAATGCTAAGCAATCACTTTCAGCTCTGTGTTCTAAATCTGCAGAATGACCATAAAAATACTTATAAAGTGTTGCCAATTTGTAGTTTGCAATCATTTTCTTAGGTGTTGATTGTTTTTTACTGTTATCGCTCCCATTATTTATCAGCAAATTGGAATCATTAGCAGTTTTTGGATAAGTGTGATCGTTTGGTGGAGAGCTGGAAGCCATAACTACATTTTTACTTGGTGAAACTTGAGGACTATTTTTCAATATTTCTTTGAATCCAAACAAAGTGTCCAAGCACAGTAAATTATGTGGTAGATCATTAAAATAATCCTATAAAATATATAAATTCACGTTTTTTTTTGTAGAGTAAATTTAATGTTAATTTTATGTAATGCACTGTATATGATATTGACCTACTTTGACATTAATTAGTCTCTTTTAAATGAATTCTTACTGCTATGCATTTTATTTAAAGAACATATAATTCTTACCGTTTTAATCAAATTCAATTCATGTAAAAGAACAGGAAAGTCAAACTGATATCCATTATGAGCCACAAAACAAATTGGTTCTTTCAGTCTTGTAATAAAATGTTTAAATATAACATATACGTTATTATTAAAATTTTCTTCATTTTTCAATTTTTCAGATGACATTTCTGAAATAAATACATCTGGTTTGATTATAATTTTAAAAAATTTTGTTACGATAATGAATTTACATTAAAAACGATGATTTTTATTAATGACAATTGTATTAAGACCATTTTCTAATAAACCTTCAAAAGTTATTTTAAATTTTCTAGAAAATTAAAATTTGGAATATTTATAAACTAGTTACAAAAATATGTCAAAAATTATAAGTGATTAAACATTTTGAATGCATTAACATTATTAAACAAGAATTTTTGTATTACATAAAAAAACTTTTTTGATCTTTATTTAAAGTCTGCTTAACGAATTCAATACAGAATATTAATTAATAATTGTTTCTGATGTATACTGATAATTTACTTATACTGTTATATTAAACGGAAACAATTCATTAAATACCAAATAAAATACCTGTTATCCTTTGCACAATAGGCGGAATATCAGTTTGTGGATGAATTGATAATGCGAGTTTATGCAGGACTCTTGGTATGCCATTTTCACAATTTAAAAAATTATCTCTTGATACAGCAATCAATCCTAATTCTGTAATCTTTGGGAAAGATTTCTGTTTTATTAAACCAGTCGTTTCCAAGTCAATAAAAACAAATGTATTTATTGTCCAAAATTTATCATCAATAGTTTCTTCTACATTTATTTCTTCTACACTTATATTCATGATGAGACAATCGCGAACTCTACACCAAACGTTTGACTGACTTAATATGATTAGAAGTAAAATTTATCATGTACGTAAAAACACATGTTTTTATTTATGATGAACACCCCTGTTTAATTGAATGCTTTTAGTTTGCACTCATCGAAGTTCATTTCGTGTGGCGCTGATGGTCACATGTTATCCATCCATTACATAACTCTATCCTTCATTTCTGAACAAGAAAAAATGAGATATTTAGATATTTAGTTATTTAGATATTTAGTAATTGTAAATAAAGTTCAATTTTCACAAGAAAATGTTTGTTCTCTAATTCTTAATAATCGTTTTTCTTATCTTTTTAGTTGTCAAGATATCGAATTTCATTATCTGTTTTTTATTAATAGAAAAAATATTCTTACTTAAATCTGCCCATTCTCTGTGGTTCTGTTCTTTTCCTTTTTTTTTTTCTGTCGATGTATAACAGTCGCATAGAACGTGTTAAAAGAAAACTGAAGAAAAATAATGGAGTGGCCCAGTTTAGTGACACCATCTGCAGTCAATTGATGAAACTACAATGAAAACACTTAAAGATTTTGGAGTAGTAGTTTCGGAGTTGAACATGTGTTATTTAACATCTGTCAAATTTGCCGATTCAAACAAATGTTAATAAATTTTACGTGACTTTTGTAATTAACATTCCAATATTGTGTTTTGTATATAACTTTGTTAAACATAAAAAATGTCTTCCGGAGAAAAAAGTTCACCACTTGTTCGTCGAGTTAATAAGTTATTAGAATCAAGATTGGACAATGACAAAGTTTGTATATCATTAAAGGAAACAAAAATTTTAATCGAAATATATATTACTTTTTGTTTATCATATTTTTAATATTAATACACGTTGAATAATTTCAATTCTTTTAGGATACCTTAGAAGCATTAAATGAACTATCAACATTTTTTACCGAAAACACTTTAAGTGCTCGACGAAATCTAAGGAGCAAAATAGAAAGAAGAAGTTTATCAATAAACGAAGATTTTTTAGCTGCTTTTCGTGAAGTGAAATCCACATTGGATAATATATATGAAAATATATCATTTATGAACACTACAGCTCAAAATATGTCCCAACGTCTGCAAACAACCAAAGCTCAAACTTTACAGCTCATTGATAAGACAACCAAGTTTCAAAATGAAAGGTGTGCTTGTAAAAGTTGTGTGTAATTAAAACAAAAATTATAATAATTTGCTATTCATATTATATTTTTTATTCTCATAATTTTACAATGTAGTCTAAGAAATTTAATGATTTTAGCAAAAAATTGACAATGCAGCAAGAAGTTGCCAACGCTTTTATTAAAGAATTTCAGCTGACATCATCCGAACTTTCTATACTACATGGATCATCTCGTGAAGCTCCAATAACCGAGGAGTTTTTTACTGTCATTGATCACGTTCGGGTATATGAAAATTTACAATAAAAGTAGTATTTTATAATTGCATAAAAGGAACAAAAAATATTGATGAAGTTGGAGATCTATGAAGAAAATACTTTTAGTTGCAAGTATTCTTAAATGTTGTAGGAAATACACAGCAATTGTCGCATTTTAATGCAGTCTGGTTATCAAACGCTGGCATTGGATATTATGCAAAGGATGACACTGTTACAAGAAGCTGCATTAGAAAGATTATATCGATGGACTCAAAGTCAATGCAGACATATAGAAAATGAGCAGATAGCCTCATTATTAATTAAAGCTATGGGAAAGTTACAAGAAAGACCTGTTCTCTTCAAGTGCGTTAAATTTACTTTATTTTTATTTCAAAAAATTAAAAATTACATAAACTTTTTATAAAGTCAAGTTATCATTAAATGTTCTTTAACAGATACATTCTAGATGAATATTGTACAGCAAGACGATCTGTCTTAGTAGGAGCTTTTATTGACGCACTCACCTTAGGAGTCAGTGGAGCTCCCAATCCTATTGAAATGCATGCACATGATCCAAAGCGATATGTTGGTGATATTTTAGCATGGTTACACCAAGCTATTCCAGTTGAAAAAGAAAATCTACTGACATTAGTAAAAGCTTGCGATAAAACTGGTTGGTATCAGATAATCGAAATTATTATTTTATTTATTAATTAATTTATGTATACATTTATCAAGTATTTTTATTTGCGTTATTCCATTAAAAAAAATTGAAAGATTTTTAAAACTTGTTTTTAAAGTAGAATATAAATTCACAGAAATTACGGATCAGATACAACAAACCTTAGGAAATATTACAGAAGGACTTTGCCATCCTTTAAAATCACGAATAGAGCATATAGTAGCTGTTGATGCACCAGCGACGGTGTTGTATTCAGTTACAACTCTCATTCGTTATTATTTATATGTGCTTAAACCCATAATTCAAGACAGTGTTTTGGATATAACATTAGGAAATCTGCTGGAATTGAGCGAAAAAAGTTTCATCACTAGATTACAGAGAGAAACTCGTGCTGCTTTAGGAGAAAGAGCTGATCGACCAAGCACAGATTTGGTGCCAACTGCTTCAGTTTCGAGACTTCTTTCACTTTTGAATCAAGTTTTATCTGTCGCAAGTATTGCTGAAGATAGAGAAAAAGACATGTTGCAGGTATTTTGTTTAAATAAATATTTAGTCTAGGCAGTTTACACTGAAGATTGATTTAATCTTATTTTACAGATAGTTTCTTGCATAATAGATCCACTCCTACAAGAAGTTAATGAAACAGCAGCCAGATTACCTACGGTAGACATGGCTGTTTATTTGTTAAATTGTTTGCATCAAATACAATCGACTTTAGCAGTATATGAATATATGGATCAAAGATTAGAACGATTAGAGGTGGCTTAAGAATTTTTATTCTTACATTACTATTAAATACATTTCATATATTTACATTTACATTTACATTTTGTCTAAAAAAAAAAAAAAAAAAAAATCATTTAAGTTATGTAGAAACGAAATTAAATAATTATACAATTAATAATCATTTGTCCATTTATATAGGCTCAATCTGATGCACAATTGGATACACTGACTTCTGAACAAGCAAGTTCCTTAGTGGCAAACTTAAATTTAGGTTCAATTTATACTATTTTACAAAGTCGAGAACAAGCGCCATTATCAGCCATTTCTGGCATGGATCCTTTGAGTGTGAAAGAATTCACGGTAAAATTAAATAAATTAGTTTGTTTAATGATTATTATATTTACACTGAATAATTGTTGATAAAAACTAATGAAATAATTTTATAATTTTAGAATAAATTAGAAAGTGTCTTATCCATGCCTGATGTACTATTGTTACCTCAGATAAGCTTGTTGCAAAGTGGGAATCACCGAAAAATTGTGCAAACAAGATCCTTCGAACTAATTGGTGCAATTTACCGTCAGTTATATGACGCGTGTCACGAACCAAAAAATCTTTATCAAAATCCTAAGAGTCTTTTCTTAAGAACTCCAGATGAACTTTTAAAAATGCTTGTAAATAATTAAATTGGCAGTTGTAATAAAGATTTTTATTTTTAATTTAAATGAGACTTTTATTACAATAAAAATTATTTACTTTAATACAATATAATTGCATGCAAGATTTATGCAGTATAATACATTTACATGAATAATGAGGTAACGGAAATATTAATTTATCACAAATTACCAATCTTTAGGTTTGCATTTTTATATACTTAAAGTATTGAAAAAGAAAAACAAGATAAGTACATTCTATTAATAAAACATTATTGTATTTATTTTTATAAAGATGTTTCTCATAATATTATATATTTTTTATTAATCCTTTCAGTTTCTTTTAATAACATTAAAAGGATTAATTTTAGCAATAGACTTATAATTCAAGTTATTTTTCATGCATACATATATGCGCATGTATTGTAAAGCAGGAAAAATAAAAACTATCAAAGTACATTGATCTATTTTTATAGTTATAATATGTCTGCTTATATTATACATATTTTAATAACAATTGACTGATTACCAATTTAAAATTGTTTTACTTCAATACGAAACAACAAAAGATATAAAATATATTTTTATTATATTTTATATATTAAGATATAAATATATTTTTATTATTAGTTATTAGGACTTTTCTTTACAACTAAAATTAAATTATTTACAGTTTTATTTTTGTATCATATTGATCATATTTTTGTAACACATCATGACTGAGAAGTTTATTCATATCTTTTGACACATTTTTTCAGTTATTTACTTAAACATCTCAGTCATTTATTGGATTCTAACTGCATCAGTCTATATTAATTTATAATTTTTTAAAATTTTTTTTTGCACATTTGTCAGCTGTGTAAAACAAGTTACATTAATTTTAATTATGATTGAGAGTCATTTCTATTATATGCATCTGTTGGTTCCGTTTTAATAACTGGTTTTTGTTCATAAATATCCTCGCGTAATAACAACATAACAATTTGAAACTGACTTTCTTCTGTCGTTTTATCGATTACAATTGAATGAACGGGTACAAAAGGATATCCGTGAAATGTAGGATCTGCTGTCAACAATTCTAATATTGGAAGATACACTTTTGGTGAAAAAGTAGTGATCAAAACAATTCTCTTTAAACATAATAAATTACGTAAATTCCTCATAACGTGAACTGTAGAAAATAAACGATAACGTTATTATTATTGATATTATTATTAATATTATTATTATTATTATTATTATTATTATTATTTATTATTTATTTTTTAGCATTATTATTTATTATGAAACTTACGATTTGTGACCCATTGGGCATCAGTATTGACAATAACATGGAGATGGGCGTTTTTATATGTTTCCACTAAATGCTTAATTGATGGAGATGTAGGTACACGATAAGTGACATTATCAATACCATTATAATCTCGCAAATTCTGCGCAACGCTAATTTCTGATTCAATGTCAATGTCAATAACTTCTTTATATTTCTTGAAAATAAATAAATTAACTCACATTATTCATACATGAATGGGTGTATCCCAAATATTACATTGAGATAAAAATTTCATAAAATTATGAAAAATGTTCTAAAAAATTTGAATTCCAAGTTATCAAACAAAGTGTTAAAATTGTATTTCTTACCGATGACAATGCAAGACTAATAAAACCATTTTTGCATCCAATATTGAATAATGTAGTATCCCCGTTCGGCAAAAGATAATTTTCAATTGTCTTTGTCATTATTTCCAAAGTGCCTAAATAGTTAATGAACTGAAATTCCGTTAAATTAACTTTAATTCCATGAATTACTTGATCTGTGAGCTTTTCTCCATATATTAACTTCCTTTTAAAATATGTCTTTTCTTCTTCACTGAAATTGATAAAGCAATAAAAAAACATATTAAAAACTAAAAATTTAATATATCTTCTTAATATATTATAGAATATTGTACTTACTCAATTTCAATATTTCTGTAAGTAATATTCTTTATGTTACCGATGTTAGCATAAGTGAAGTAATATTCAAATGCTTTTTCTATGCTTGTATGTTCATTGTAAACGGTTATCATTATAGTCAAATTATTAGAGATGTCTGCTTGTACTTCAATTGTTATGATCTCTTTGCGGAGGTTGATCATTTGTTGTCTCGTCAAGAAAGGTTCCACCAAAGTTGACCAGGAATCAAATAAGTCTTGAAACACCTAAATTAAAAAGGTATATTTAATAAATAAGAAATATTATGCAATGTCTATTTATAAGTCTCTAATTGAAAATCAATCATACTCGGACTGTTTCTTCCACAAACATTGGTGGAGATGGATCATTGCATTTCATTTCCCAAGTATATTGTTGCTTTACCACATAATTGTGATCAAGTTGCGTTATGTCAACTATTTTGATCGGTATTTGATGACCTAAAACGATAAATTACTTATGTCTTATAAATATACAATGAAACTGAAATTTAACAATTATTTATCAATAATATTCTTACAAATGTAATTCCAAGTGCGTTCTTTCAGTGGTTTTTTTGCAGTTTCCAAAGAACAAAATTCAATGCCAGCTTTCGCCCATGTTCTGTGATAGTAGTTGTAGTTATTCTCGATCATTGCATTGAATGTGGAAAACTGTTCTTTTATTGATTCCATTGCAGATCCAAGCTGAAAAATTTCACAGCATGAGTAAAGAAAGTTAGGTGAAGTTTACAAAATACATTAATACATTGCATATGTGATTTATTTGCCATATTGTTTCTATTTACTTTGAAACAAAAACTGTACCAAATTTTGAATTACCTCTTTTTTATATTCATTTTCTATATTGTTGTAATGATCACCATTGTTTTCTACAATTCGTTTCACAATTGTATCATTGAAGCAATCTGTTTCAGAAATAGATTCGACTTCAATTTTTATATCCAGAGCCTGCAGTACCTCTTCCTCGTTGAGAGTGTTTTGCTGAATCGGTCTTATTATTTCAGAATTGTTTCTGTTTTGTACTCTTTTTGTGTACTCTCTTCTCGGTTTTATCAAATTAATGTAACATGTAGTACTATTACAGCAAAAACATTTCGGTGGCCTCCGTCGTCTCTTGCTGTTTTCAAGAAGTTTGCGTATTTCCGTTGAATTTTTATTTCGTGTGCTTTTAAGAATTTCCGGCACAGTCATTTTTTTGACTAATATTTGTACTTCTTTAGATAGTACATCTTCTGGTATAGGTAGTCCATTATTTTTTATTGCTGAAATCACAGAAATTAATTTCAAATAATATGAAATGAAAACAATTATATATTTATATAATTAATTATTATACTCACCACATGTGAATTTCGTATGATATTTGAAACTATCGCAATGAAGAAAAATTCCATGACATTTTTGACATTTTAATTCTTGATGGACTCCCCTTCTGGCTTCATATCCCTTGAGTTTAGATTGCATTTGTTCCTTCGCCTTCAATTCCTGTTCCATTTTTCTTCTTTTTTCCTCGGCCTGCCTTAATTTCAGCTCCCTTCGCAACTGTGATAATAGCATCGTTTTCTGCATCTGTGCTTTAAATATCATTTTCATTTGTTCAAACTCTTTTTCTCCATCTCTCTTTCTCTTTTCAGGGCAAACACCAGCAATATAATGCGTTCGCAAAGTTTTAAAATGCTTCTTACAAAAGTCACACTTTTTCCATGGTTGATCACATCGAAAAATGATCTTTTGAAATCTGGGTTTTGGTTGAAACATATATCTTACATGTAACCTCAGTCCACTTTTACTCTGAAAAACTTTGCCGCATTCTGCGCATCGCCATTGTTTATTTACATCTTTCTTTGGCGAATTATTCTCATCATTCTCAGTCAGTCCATTCATGGAATCATTTTCACTGAAGCCTTCCAAATGTTCAACATTCTGTTGATTTTCATTCTTATTTTTCGCTTTTGGTCGCCTTTTTATCGTTGTATCTTTAACATGTATTCCATGACTTTTTAAATGTTCTTTATATATTTCTAAAGTTGGTAAATACAGCATAACACATTCAGGACAACGATACATATGTTTGCTCCTACGATGGTAATATAGCTTGTTATTATTGTCAAATTCAGCGTCGCATTGATCACATTTAAATGTATTACTGACTTTATGCAACTCGTCCATATGCTGCTGCAACTGATTTGCTGGTAATATGATATTACAAGGTCTGCATTTAGCTTTTTGATGAACCTTGTTCAAATGAAGATTGAAATGCATGAACGTAGTGAAACTAAAGTCACAATAAGGGCAATGATACAATGTTCGCAACTTTTGTCGTTTAAGATATGATTCTTCACTTTCAACATTAGTTTCAAGGGACATCTTGTTCATCTCTTCGGTATCTATTCTGGAGACAGTTTCACTCACATGCATCAATAAATGAGATTGAAAGTAATCAATAGAAAATACCTGTGCACAATACTTACATTTCCACTGTTGATGAATTTTTAACAGATGAATTTGTATGCCTTTGTGAGACTTAAAAACAATATCACATTTTGGACATGGAAAGTTTTCAGTTATGACATTATTACTCTCATGAAGAAGTTTGTGTTCATCCAGTTGTTTGTTGTTTTCGAATGTGCGTTGACATGTTGGACAACGATATAACGTTTTAAGCAATGCATTATGAGTATTCATGTGCATAATAAAATCATGTTCTCTAGTGAAATCCTTATCACAGCGTTGACACTGAATGAGAATATTTGCAGTCTGTATATTCTCTATGTGGGCTCGTTCATAATGTTCCATTAGTTCTAATCTTCTAGCGAATTGTGAAGGGCAGAATTCACACATATAATTTTTTAAGTCTAACATTCTTGCTTCTTTATTTGATTGGCTCTTAATTGAATTTGTTGAATTTTGAAGAGAATCAGTATTCGATTCTCCTGCAGAAGTAGAATATTCATTTCTTTCTCCATCATTGATTAGTTGTTGGTTGTCGTTCACAATATTATTAATGATTTCAGACCTAGCAAATTCAGCGGCTGGGTTTGAGGTAGAGGGAACTTGTGAATTATCATTAACATTATTAGAGCCAGGAGTTCCTTGACTAGGCACAAATTTAATTAATTTAGACATTTTTCTTCGTTTCCTAAAAGTTTCAAGGTGATAATTTTTTCGATGTACTTTCCATTGCCAATCCGACTTGAAAACGAGGTCACATTGCTGACACGTTCGCGATTTGTTGTCGTCGTATTCTGTTATCTTGAAATTTCTATCATATTTAACTGTTTGAACATTCGTTTGGAGACATTTATTTTTCCGTTTTTTCATTAAAGGTTGTTCCTGTTGCGGCTTAGATAAATTTAAAACGTCCACACTTTCACTTTGGTTTTCAGGTTTTTCTAGTTCTTCAGCTACCACAGATTCCTCTTGTTCATTATCTTTATTTTTAGGTTCGTCTTCTTTGTCAACTATCTTTTTAAATTTTTCTTCTTTGTCAACTATCATTTTAAATTTTTCTTCTTTGCTGACTACCTTTTTAAATTCCTCTTCATTGTCGTTTTTCTTTTTCAGTTCTTCTTGTTTCTCAACTTTCTTTTTAGCTTTTTCTTGTTTCCTCAATTCTGCTTTGTGAACTGTTAAATGTTTCCTCAGTGTTTCTTTTGAATTGAATTTCTTAGAACAAATGTTACAGGCGTGTAGTAACAGTCTGTGTTTGTGGTCTTTTTTAATATGCTCACTCAACAATTTTTCCGTTCTCAAGTTTTGCTTGCAAAATGCACATTCATATAAGTGTGTTTCCTTATGAAACCTAAGTAGCGTAAGTGACTCAAACTCCCTGAAACATTCTTCACAGGAAAATCTTTCATTGACCTCATCTTCTTGCGGGTCTTCTGGAAAGTATCCCTCAATTTTTGGGTTTTCATCTGTCTTGTTTGTGTGATATTTTATAATGTGGTTCTCTAGTACTTCCTCAAACAAGCAAACATAGCCGCACTGTTCACATAAGTGAGCCTGTTTTTTAACATGTCTTTTGGTATGATTTTGCAGCTGGTGAAAAGATCTGAAATATTTGCCACATTCATCACAACGGAAATTCGCGGCTGCCAGGTGAACGACCATGTGTTGGTTCATTGTTTGGGTCGACTTGAAATTGCGTGAACACTCTGCGCAACTGAATGGGAAATCTTTCACCGTCTCTCCCAATTGTATGTGTTGAACAATGTGATTTTTCAGCTTCCTTTTATGTCGATATTTTTTCTTGCAAACGTCACATTCCAGGCTCATCTGGTTATGTATATAACCCACATGTTGCTTATATGCCCTCAGGACGTTGAAAATCTTTCCACAATCTTTACAAACAAATCTAGCACTAGTTTTGTGCTTAAGCAATTCGTGTTGCTTAAAACTAGCACGGGACCTAAAGAATCTAGGGCACAAATGACACTGAATCGTTTTTTGATTTAAGTGTGTAGCCATGTGAAGTCTCAACAAATATTCGCGAGTGAATTTTCGTGAGCACAACTGACATTGAAATTGTTTTTCAAAGTGGTTCAGCCGGTGACGTTTCAAGGCCGTTTGACCTCGGTACCGATTACCACACAGATCACAAATATATTTTTTGGCACTCAAATGTTTTGCAATGTGGCTTTCCAACTCTTCGACTGTATCGTATACCTGACCACATTCATCACACAGGTGTTTCTTGTCTCTGTGTTCACTGAAGCTGTGGCTTTTGAGTTCATTTCGAGTGCGGAACTTGATATTGCAGATGTGGCAAAAAAATCTTTCAATTTCATGCTGAGACACATGCGGACAAAGTTGGTTTCCATCCTCTGAATTGATCTCATGGAACTTGCGGCATTCTTCACAGTGAAGTCGAGATTTCAAGTGGATGTTCTGTATGTGAACCTTAAGACTAGTTTTACGTGCGAGATATTTGTTGCAGTAAGGACACTTATAAGTTTGGTCAGTGTGGGTCGAAGTAATGTGGTAGCGGATTCCACGTTTCGTTGCAAATAATTTCTTACATACGTCACATTGAAAAGTCCGGGTGGTTGAATGAATCGTAGCCAAGTGCTCTGCTAAGACATACTTTTTAGAGAATTTTTTGCCGCAGTTTTTACAAGTATATTCTCTAGCACGATGCGCGTTTTTGATGTGACCTTGCAAACTAATTAGGGCCGAGAAAGCTTTGGGACATTGTGGACATGCATGCCGCTTGTCTTGTCCGTGAAGAGCTTCGATGTGGTCTCTAATTCGGCGCTTTGTGTAAAAACCTTTCCCACATATGTTACAAATTTTATCACGTTTCTTGTGAATTCGAGCATGATTTTTGTATGATTGTTTAATGGAGAAATATTTGTAACATATTTTACATTGGTATTTTTGAGGAAGATTGTGACCTTCTCCATGTTTTATTAAATCTTGTTTATTCTCAAATGTCTCACAACACAGTAGACATTCCAGTAATGTTGCATTTGACTTTTGAACTATTATGTCCAAATCAATAGGCGCTGAATATAAGTCAGCCATTGTTTGGAATCTAAAAATTATGTAGAGTAAGTAAAATTAGATATACATTTTTGAAATTAATGAGATATTGATAGTAGTAAATTAATTCAAGAATATCGTCATATATATAGGTTTAAACTTAATGCAGTGTTGAAGTAGAAGTACACGCAGAAAAATGAATTGGAAAAAGTGCTATAGTTTTCAGCAATCCGTCCTTATTAAATCATATTTTCATAATAGTTCTATAGCTACATATAAATTTTCCAATACATAACAAGAAAAAGTGCCATAGTCATGGCACTTGTAGCAAAGCCTTTCTCGCAAGTGCTATAACCATGGCACTTTTACTATATTTAGCTATAGTGCTATTATGAAAACATGGTTTAGTGACGACAGACTGCTAAAACTATAGGATTTTGTTCAATTTATTTTTTTCTGTGTAATGTCAGCAAGTAAAAAATTATTTTATAAATTACACAAATTCAAGTATACAGTTGATTGATTAATTTGTTTTTGTATACATTTAAATTTAAAATTGAATTATTTCTGTTCAATTATCTTTTTATTATGTTCAGATATCATAATTCATTTATATTTTTAAGGAACTTTAATCTTATAATTTTAGCGAGGTAAATCAAAACGTCATATTGAATAAGTAGAAAATGGCTCTTATATTTTCTTTTTATAATAAATTCAGATGAGTATACCGTTCAAAAATCAATATTAAAGTTCAAATTTATTTATTTCAGCATGATAAACAATATAGAATTTTTTCATTAACTTTGTTTATTATCACTTGAAATTTTTTACATTCAAAATTGATCATAGTTTAATTAACTCATTAAAAAAAAAACGTGATGAAGAAAAGATTATTTGTTTAATGAAAAAGTAGTTATAAAATTATGTTTTAATTTATTTTAAGTTTTCAAAATGAATTACAAATTTAATTCAGTAGCATTTTGAATATTGTCGATAATTATATTAAACTTTTACTGAATTTTAACTATTGAATAAATAACTCGATAGTAAAATAAATATTCAAAATTAAGTTTTGTGAGTCAACTGCCGGATGATTTTTTAAGGTTATACGAGTTTGACTTATCTGAATCACAAAAAATTTGATATTTTACATCTAAGAAATTAAAATAATGAACCTTTTTTTTAAACAATATATAATTTTAATAAATTTATTTAAATGTGTATCAAAAGACATTATAAATATAATTTACTAAAAAGATTCATTCACTAGATATATTATTCTTGACTATAACAAATGTAAATCTTTACCTGAAATCAATCTAGATAAAATTTTGGAGTTCAACATTTATTTAGATTTTGTTGTAACTTGTCAAAACAAAGATCCCTTGTCTCAGCTGATATTAAATACATCGATACACCATTATTACAACCGATTAGATTCATAATTCATTTCCATGCAAGACGGATAACAATACGCATACACACAGCTGTCAATGAAGGTGCGTTCACAAGTAGAACTAATATTAAAAAAGTACAGTGTGATTTGAAATAAAAATTAAATAAATAAATTAATGAATACAAACAACAAATAATGATAATAAGTGGCTTTTGACGAATTACGAAAAAAAGTAAACTTCTTGTGATTAATTGTTAACTGTTAAAACTCGTAAAATGTTTTGAAACTACTATTAATAAGCAACTACTTATTTGTTTCAAATGAAAAATCAATTATCAATAAGAAAATATTGGCTAAAAGAACTGTTAATTTATATCAAATGTATACTT
>JABFOV010000358.1:0-41157 GCA_022817685.1 Aradophagus sp. ZL-2020
CACATATCAGCACAAAAAAGAAAAAAAAAAAACAAGAGAGGAAAAACAGGTAAGAAAACCAATCAGCCGTGGTCTTTAGTTGTCAGAGCGTCTCCGTAGACCATTGCCTGTCGGCAGCCAAGAAGCGAGGGGACTCGTTGTTCTTGTTCGCGTGGAGCTGGTTCCGCACCGTCCTTGTCGCGGACGCGGCCTGTCGCCGTCTCCGTTCGACTCAGAGGCCGTCCCAGCGGCGACAGGAGGCGCGTGGGCGGCTCTCCTTTACCTGCTCCGTGGAGGGCTAATCCATGCCACGTTGCACCTGTGCCTTCGACATTGTCACGCCCAAAGACGCCGGTGCCTCGCCACCTTCCAGCCACCGGCTGCTTTTCGGCTTCCCCTTTTCGACCGAGCGAGCTTTCTTTTCATTGGAAATCGATGGCGAAGCCTCGCCTGGTGGGGGTTTTCCGCCGCCTAGGGAATTTTCTTTATACACCCCCGCCAACCCCTTCGCCTTGTCCTCACCCCTTTCGCTTCCCCCCACCCGCGACGCGTTGTTTCGATCTTGCGTTGTCTCCGTCGCGTTGTCATTTTCGTCGGAAAATGGTGAAACGACTTTAGATTAAAGGTTTTCCATTTGGGATAAGGAGAATATATATTTTTTAATTTAGTGAAGAATATACTGCGTGTATGTTATTTAAATATTCAGGTAATTGATTCGGATGTATTTTAAGTGATTTGAGTAAATCGATGGTTGGGAACTCTTATTCATGAATTTGCAACAAAAAACACCCATTCTCAAATTTTCAATGAAGAACTCCTATTCTGAAATTTCCGATGATAAACCATCGTTCTCAAACTGGCAATGAAGAGATTCCATTTCAAGAGTTACTTTACTTTTTCAGTGTTATTTGCAAGAGATTTTTTAAAAATTACTTTCCTCAATAATGACAAAATCGTTGAACACTTGTCGATAGCTTTTATTGAACTTTTTGAAAGAAAACTGTTGAAATTGGTTCACAAATTTTTTCAAGTTTCCCTTTTAAAAAGTACAACAAATCATCTTTGTATTGTTTAAATGTTATCTTCTTTCTTATTTACAAATGATAAACGAATAACGAAACGCAACGTCGAAAATATCTTTGTTCGTCGGCAAGAAAGATATTTCATCGCGCGAAAGCGGATGTACTAGAATATAAAAAAGACGCGGTTGAAAGGGACGTTTTCATCAACAAAAATACATCTCTAATTCGACAATTGTGCGCCATCTTCTTTTATCCGTCTAACGCGAAAGAGACGGCCGTATCGTCGAACTTTTGCTCCTCTCCTTTGCAAGCCGTACTTCGACGTGAATTTCATCGGCTGGCACAGCCGCGGCCGCTGCATCTGAGCAATCTTTTTATTCACTTTTATCGGAAATCGATGACACCGCCCGTTGTTGGGCGTGACTTCAAAGTTTGCGCGGACCTTTTTTGTTCGCCGGGCCTGGAATTATGTTGAAATTATAATTGGATTCTGGCAATAAAAGATGCTCGGGACCAAAAGCACCACGAAGACTGTCGTCGCAACATCAAGGCTTTTGCATTGTGCAAAAAATCGATCGCATTCAACTGAAAGGTGCAAAATTCGCGAGCGAATTTTTCGCTACAACTATCGTTTGAATAAAAAATTTCGTTACTTTGTTCTTTTTCTTATTCGAAGGAAGTAATAAGAAGGGGTAAATAAAAAGTAATTTTTAAAACTTCTTTTTTTTCCACAAGCAATGATGCGGTTGAATATTCGTTGTATATTTGTTATTGAATATATCATATCAATTTAATTTATCAAGTTGAGCTTCGAGTTTCGATGCAAACCTTTTCCTAGACATTTATCCAGCGCAAATTAGTAATTAGGAATTTCACCAGCAAGTCGTGTAATGTAAATAAAAGTAATCGAGTAAGTTATAACTCGGCGCGTTTCGAAGAAACCATGTTCATTTACGAACATTATTTATTTATGTTGTAAAAATGAATAAGTTATAACTCGACGACTGGTTTGGGGAATGCAAACAGTCGAGAATGTAATCGAGAGCGTGTAATTAAGCCATGACATTTCGGAACCTCGAAGCTGCTTTATTTTGTTATATTTTGTTTCTTCAATTTTTATAGCCACTAAAAGTTTGTTTTCTAAAATGCAAAATTTTGTTAAACGAATTAGAATTAAAAACAATTAAAAACGATGTTCACATTTATTTAAAAAAAAAAAAAAATTGAACAACAAAAACATTATTTAATACATTTTTTTTAAGACATAACTATCAGCTATTAAATTTACCATTTTAGACATTGTTTTATTCGGCTTGATTTATACGGCTTTAAAAGGCATGTGCTATCGTTCTTTTTTGTACAATTCAAAAAGCGGCGAAAATAAAAACAAAAACTTGGTGAATTTGTTAGCTTCTCTTACCACACCCTTTTCTCAGTTACATGGCCATATCAGGGCCATAACAATTTTACCAGAGAATGATCAACACAACGACAGTTACATTGAAATTGTAAACCATTGACGATATTACCAAAGTTATTTCGTACACGACATTTTTCACCGTGCAACGCAGCTTTCGACCGGGGATGCCGAATCTGTCGCAGGCTCATCAAACCAGCCGACCCCTCCCCCAAGAAATGATAGCCGGCCGAGTTCATCAAATGCGGCCGCTCACAATTGGCCGACAAAACGCATTCGAAGACAAAACGCATGTGTCCGTCCATTATCCCCCGTTTGATACAATATGCGCGTATGATGGTCAAACGTACGCACTTGAACACCCACAAACCCACACGTAGACACATCAAACACACAAATTCACACGCATGCTTTTATAGCATTTGCAGTGGTAACAAGTGTGTAGGCATGTTCTCGTCGACGCAATACATATATATAATACATTCATACACACACATATATACAAGTTTACACATATCCACACATACAGTCGTAGATGCATTAATGCCGGCGAATAATCGGACCGAGTGGCAACGCGGAGCGAGTACTCTATTGACAGACGTATATCCGGACGGATGATTTTACCCGATGATAATAACGTTTGCATATTGACGAAACGAAGGACTCGGGAATGCGAGCGGGTTTGAGCGTGCCGTAGCCGTCCCACGTGTTTGGAAACCCGCCCACCAACCTGCCCACAATGCCCCGCTAATTCCCATAAAGCGCGCGCAAGTGGACACACGCTAATGCCCGAGCAATCGAGCCCCCGAACCCCCGGTTCCGACCGCCCGCATTGTGCGCCGGGTTATTATGCGCGGGCGCCGAATCGCACTCTTCCGCGAATCGACGATTCCGTCGCCAATTGGCTCCTGCGTTCGCCGCTGCTTTCATTCGACGTTTTTTTCATCAATTGAGAGAAATTAAAGCGAACGCTAACGACGCTAGTAAAAGTTATTCTCACTCTCGAAAATGTCCTCGACAACTCTTCGGTGACGAATACTCGAATCATATAAATCTTCATAAAACTTCAATGTTACTTTCAACGTTACGTTGCGACTCCGATCATGATGATAACAATTTCGATCAAAGTTATTGTTCGCGGTCGTCCATTTGCATTTGAGTCCATTTGACTGATGTTCAGTCGACAAACGGAAAACGTTCGCCCACTTTTCAACAATTTTGTTCATCAACATAAAATCGGTCGGGCCATTATTTCCAGCCCGAATCCACTGGCGATCAGTCAATTTATCCGGGGGATCGGTCTTTTTCCATCCCCGCCTCCCTGCCTGTTGCCTATTTTCTTTATCGCGGTATTATCGTTAAGTACACACACGTTTGTAATACCCCATTCATCGTGAAATTAATATTACACATCGATGAAGATGAATGGACGCATCAACCTGGCCATAATCACGACTTTGATTCGGCCGCGCTGCGAATCCGGAACCAAAGGGGAGGGGCTCAAAAAGAGGTGCAATTTTGTGGCCGATCTTTCATGAAAGTTATAATAAATTTGAAGAAATTTCGAGCTAATTTTAATGACATGACTGATCTGTTTTCAAAGTATTGATTCGATGGAAGTGATAGTGCTGAAAAGACTGTCTAGGGCTTCCTTCATTAGTTCGACATCATAAAGATTTTATTATAATTTATGAAATAATTAGCTTTAGTGTGAACATAAGTTGATAAATGAAGGAAGAAATAAAAAGGAACATGGTCCATTCACTTTGACTTTATTCTCAATAATTTGTTAATGAAATTTTAAAGTCGGTTTTGAATTTAGTATAAAAATGCCTGTTTTGTTAAATAAATTATGAGCTTGGTGCGGTACTGCTCTCAGAGATATCAATGTTATTGAAAGAAAGCTTTTTTCCTCATTTCCGTAATACGTCCAAGTACATTAAAGAAACCACTTGTTATGAAGCACATGCATTTTTCAACAAAGAAATTGTTTAACAAAAGCTTGTCTTCACGAAGTAACTGGAATAATGTCTAAAATGAAAGCGATGTTTTTCAAGTCCGTCGACAATGCTCATTGAAGAATCGCCTCAAGAGATAAAGGAAGCGTGAAAAAGTCGTGAAAATAAATGCCAGGCTAGACAAGAGCCTCGTGAAGACCACTCGTTTCGAGTCACAAAACGAAAAAGTCATTTGGAAAAAAAAATAAGAAACGAAAGGAGGCCGCAAAAAGAAGACGGAACGGATAAGGGAGACGAGAATACAAAAAAATGGCTGAGAAGGAAGGGAAGAAAGAAACCGAGGTTGAAGACAATTTTCGACCCCGACAGGTCACGTTTAAGTGCGCGGGCGTACACACGCGGAAACAGAAGCGACGCGCGGCCTTTTTTTAACGTCACTGGCGAAAGCACAGAGGCTCGTCGACACCGGCGAAACGGCAGCCCGCGAAAGTATCTTTGCCGAATGATCAAAGTATTATCGTCTGCGCGCGTTTGCCGTTTGATGACAAAGTCAAGATGAGCTCACCTGCCTGCCAGATAGGCGGGCTTTTGCGTTGTGAACAAGGCGCTCGAGATGCCGCGATTGTGCGGCAAAGGGGGGAAGTCGTCGCGTGGAAATGGTAGTGGAGGATGGCATTTTTCTTTGCGCGGCTTGTGCCATTTTGACTGATATTTCTGAGATTAAATTTTAAAGTTTAGAGTCACTTCTTAATAAGATCAATTGAAGAGGAGGAAAGAGGTGGATTATTTTGAGCACTTGAAATATTATGATTTAACTTTTGAACTCGTGGGCAATGGAAGAAATTGCATTTCGAGGTAATCGATGATTATTGATTCTTTATAATCAAAATATATATAAATATATATACATCTATGTTTGTATGTATACATATATTGAGTCGTTACATCAATGGCTTGATTGATTATACTTTGAATATCTACTTATCTGAGTGCATTCGCACCAATAAAAATATCCAAACAAGTATATATCAATTCATTTTTCCATTTACCATAAACAGATTCTCATCTAGACAATCGGAAACTTGTAAGGGCACAAACATCGTTGGGAAACGAATTTCTCTGTGACGGTGTGTCCATGGCTGGGTATCTCTTCTGATTCTGGATGCTGAGGTCGGGCGGGTCGCCAACCCTCGCAGTACCGTACTAATGCATGTAATTGCAGCTAACCTCATTAAACCCGCCGACTGATACACCACTCGCTCAAATTGCGACCCTCTGTAACTGCCGTCGCATGGCCCTCGCCAACTTTCCAGCCCCCTCCTTTTCTCCCCACCCAGCCTTCCAGCGCCAGTTCCCAGTTGTCAGTTGTCACCTCTACCCCCCTACCCCCCTCCCCACCTCGAACGACTAATCTACAATTATCAGACGCGGATCGGATGATTTCAATCGCATAATTAAAAGACTTGAATGCGAAGAAAGGATAATGGACGGCTGATGGAGTGATTAGGGTCGGGTAATCAAGTTTTCCCGACTTTTCAGATGGATTTTTTGATGAAACTGGAATTATCTTAGGATTGTTGTCGACGAGCGACGGGGAAAGGAACACGGGAAATTGAGAACGCTGATTCGATCAGGCGTCGAAGATGCGCGGGCGAAGATTTATTAGATATGCGTTGTTTCGATTAGGAGAGGTCGAATTATATACTCAGTAGTTGATTTAGACTTTCGTTCAATAAATTTTAATTTGCTGAACGTATTCATTGAATGGTAATCAAATTAGTTTAATATAACCAGAAAATTAAAATGATACATTTGAGATTTTCATATTTAATTTATTTATTTAGAATTTACAATTAATTACAGATTAAATAAAATTATATTCCACAATCTACTTTGTAAGACCTTTCTATTTCTAAACGAGTGATTCTTTGATTCTTAACTTTGTTAATTTAACACGACGCTGACAATATTCCACTTCGGAAATCTACCTGGCAAAGACACACCAACGAAAATAGACCTTCAAATGTCACAGTGGTTGATACTTTATCCAAGTCACTTAGATCACACTCCAGATAAACCAGGGTCGTCGGAAGTGCACGGAGAAAAAAAAATGCTATAATTGTATATCCAAGGTAGAGAAAAACGAAACTGTATATAACATAAAATGAAATAATACCATAATCAAATATCATAAACCAAAATTTTGATGATCCAATAATTTCATAGGAAATAAAATCATACAAACTAATAAGAAATTTTGCTTTTGATAAAAGTACATTGCATATTTCGAAAACCATCTGAACAACATCAGCACCAAACATCTTATGACCATTAACACCACGTTCAGTGCCTCGTATGAATCAACATCTTTAAAACTGTCGCACCGTCATTACCGTCGAAATCTCCCGTGCTCAAAGTTGATTTCCGCGGGATCGCGCGTCTTGCGGGGCAATGCGAGGCTACAAAAAGCAAAGTATGAAAAAAAAAAAAAAAATATCAAGCCGGTGACCAATCCGTAAGCAGTCATCTGACCCGCCGAGCCGAACTAATCCCCCATTAGAGGCCGAGATCAGCACGGTGTGCCAAAGTGGTCGCAGGAAAAGGCTTTCTTTTCCGCCCTGTTTGAGCCGCCGAGGAAAATTGCGCCATTAAGGAAACGGTTGCAACGTGAATAATTGCAAGTGCGCGCGTAACAAGGTTTCGTAAGCCCGAAAACGCCGAAACACGCCCCCCCCCCTCGCCCCCACCTCAAATTACCGTTTTACCGAGTGCGCCCCACTTGGCGGTAATTATGTCTCTCATTAATAGCGCGGCATTGTTCGGGAAAAATAACAAGAAGTCGAACGCGTAATTGCGGCCGCCGTTTTCTCCTCCTTCTTTAAGACGCGCCTTCAAAGAGCCGCGCCTTTTTCTTCCCGCAATTATTAATCGCTCTTGCTAAAACGCGCGCGTGACGTAGCGCCACGATTGGGAGCCAAGTCCTTATTGCGCGGGTATTTATAACGACGTTATTTACACGCGGAATCGCGTTTTTGGACGCACTTTCCGCTGAGGACTGTCGTTTCTATTTTTCAGCGACTTCCGCGACGCCATTTTCAAGTTGGTTAAACGTCAAGGGATTGTACTCTGAAAAAGCCGAGAGTTCGGTGCGAGGATGGAGACAGTGGTTTCTTGTTCTAAACGTCGTCGTGCGTGGCGAAAAACTTATGGAATTAAAAACAAATTATTTGAATTGTGATAAAACGAGAATAAAGTTACGTTGTTGTTATATTTTTGTAACGTTAACTTCAATAAACTATCATTTTTTTTTTAATTTTTATTGCATTTATTAACATAAAACAGATGAAATTAAATCACACTGAGATCAATCATTAATTATTTTGCAACTGAAACAAATAATTAATAATAGTCACTAACGTCTTAAAAAAGAGTCCACTCTTCAGATCAAAATTTCAACTAAATCTTCCAAAAATTGAGTAAAAAAAGCTGCAAGATCCTTTTCTTTTCTCCTTTTTTACGGATATTACCAACCATTTTTGTTTACACTATCCGGCACTTTTCACGTGACTCTTTTATCTTTTCTATCCAGCTTTTGTACGCCTGGTTTGTAAAAGGCCTTTAAGCGAAGTCGGCAAATAAACGTTAATTACGGATACATCCGAGAATGAGATTGAAATACGCGCGTTTATACTTGTGACTTGAACGCGGTGTCTTCCAAGAGAACCCGCGAGTGTAGTAAGAATTCTCTGCCGCGTCAATCTGAATGAGTCCCGCAGCTGCTGCATTCCTGCGCGCCATCACCAAAAGCCTTCTCGTCTTTTTATCACTCCCGTTTATTCCTCTCTTTCGCGCTGGCTGTGCCATTGACAATTGCTTGCTGAAATATTTTAATTATCTTCTTTTTTTTTGCCGGATTACTGCGTCCTTTTCAAACTCAAAAAGTGAAAGAGAATTCACGATCTCCTTAAATTCGACTTTATCGACAGAATAGGTTCTCAGTTTTTTAAGTAGTGATTGTGTTATTATTGTTGTGTCTTGTAGCAGAGTACATTTTTATAAACTGACATCTACATTACAATTCTTGATATAAATTTTATTTACAGAAACATTTAACTAGCTTTGTAATTAAATAAAAATTTGCAAACTACTCATTACCTATCTCTACTCTACTTCACCCTTCAACTTCAACCATGATTCTGCATTTTTATTTTCCCCCATTAAGGCACCTCTAACCTCTTAAGACATCACGAGTCTCCAACCCTTGCCATCTAAACCTTTTCCCAACGACAAAAACGTGCCGAACAAAAGCGAAAGCTAAACAAATTACATTCTTCGTCGCGATTACCATCCCGCGACAATAACTCCACCGAGCGTAAACGTCTCCCTGATAATGAATATACCGACCCCTGTTTTACCGACTGAGCGCACATAAAGAGGTTCTACCCTTTGTTCCCGGCGTTTCGATGGCGTTTCCGTAATGAAGCCCGCGCGGAAAGAAAAAGAATCCGCTGCCAAAGAAAGGTGCAAAGGGGCTTTGTTCCCAGTGAATCCTTGGCACGCTTTTTTCGCGCGCTTTGCAACACCCACGGCATATTAATTACAGTCGCGAGATTCGCGTGATTCTGGCCCCTCTTTCGCGCTTCTTCTCGCACACAATAAACGAAGAAGGAACGACACAAGAGTTCTCTTATTGTCATTCTTGCCCACCTCCTTCTTTCGGGAACCCGACTTGTTACGGATTAATCACTTTTGCTGGCTGGATGCTCCGCCGGGCCGTTCGCGCGCGTTAATTATTATTTTTTAATTGTACGCAAACACTGTCGGTAATTTGCACGGCTTCGCGCGTCTGACGAGCGAGTCAAGGGGCTGACGTAATCGCCAAAGAAGGTCGTTACGCGCGCTTCCGTCCGCCTCGGTTTTACCGGGTAAAAGTTTGCGAAGCGAGCCAAGGTGTTTCCGTTAAACAATTTCAGAAGAAATTCCGAATTCTCATTGTGGTTTCGGGAACAAAATTTGGAAAGAGTAGTCTTAAAAAGTTACTATGTTTGAACAGTTTGGAGGAAAAGTGGGGGATACGACTGTAAAAATTTTGAGACATGTTTGGTGTTTCAGACATTTATAATGTCTCGTTTTGAGATTGTATATGTAACGACTCCAAGATTATTAGTATTAAAGACCGATAATGATTTCTACCTTCTACTATTTGGTGCTCTCGATATAATTTACGACTTTTTTTATGAAATTATGGAAGAAAAAAAAGATACAACAACAAAACGCACGTCGCGAAATATCCGCAACGACTGATCAGGTTTAGAGAAAGTGACGCTGGGACGTGGGATTATCGACGAAACTGATGACGGGCGGAAAAAAAAATAAAAGAACGATCTCCGTGCGCCGGCGGCGAGGCGCTGACACGGATACAAGGCGACGTCCCCCCTGTCCCGAGGGAGCTGCGGTCGCCCGTACCCCCGGTCGCACACCGCCGAAACCAAGATAAGAAGTCGAAGACAATAATCCCGCTGACAGCTCTCGTCGCGGCTTACATCTCGCCCGAGTGCCGAGAGCAACGTTGCCGCGGACTTAATGCCGTTAATGTTCCTTCGCTAGATTATCTACTGCGTCCACTCATGGTTCCTGATATTAAAAAAAAAAAATCAAAAGACAAGTTCAAGAGCAAAAGTACAGCTTAAAGCAGTGGAAATTCATCATTTCAGATGTAGAAATGATAAATTTTTGAAACTGTTCACGTTACTGAAAATGTTAGAAACATTTTTGTACCATTATTACTAGTTTCATATTCATGTAATATTTTAAGTGGGTGAAGAAAAACAGCAAGACAAATTTTATCTTTGATTTATTATGATAAATTTAACTTTTGGCTTTATGCATCGTTTTCTGGAGATATTTTCGCTGGATATTAAAATTAGAGTGTTGAAGTACAGTTGCAAAATACTGACAATAATTTGAATAATTTCATACTTCTTTTATGTCATCGAATCGTATCGTTACTTTTACTTTTCAATCACTGTCATCACTTACGACAGCTTCCTCAAATGCTTCTCAAAGGCAGATAAACAAACGAATCAGCGACTTGCCTTGTTTGCGCGTGTTTTTCGTCAGCTTCGTGTTTGTTATCTGCTGGCCGTTCTCGATCTTTTTGATATCGCGCGCGCAAATAAACAGAGACCGTATATTAATCGCCAGTGAAAGACGATCACGTGCTTCCAGAAAGTGGCAACATTAATAATTCCTTATGATGAGTCGACTGATCTGTATTGTGAACCAAAGGTCTCGAGCTTTTTGCCCAAATTAATATCTATTAGACAAATTTACTATAGAATTTTCGAACTAATCAATAAAGATTTTATTATAATTTTTATTATTTGTCTTTACAAATATCGATGCAAGTGAACGAAAATCAAACCAAATTCTTTGTTTCATTTTAATGATTTTCCAAATTGCAAATAATGCGATGAAATGCATTTGTGCAGTTGTGAATCGTGTGTGATACGCACGTGATAACACGAAGATGCCGTCGTGATATCAAAAGGATATCACAAAGATATTACCATAATATCACGAAGGTATCACCATGGTATCATTGTGGAAATTCTATTCACACAAAGAGAGTCTTTCAACGAGAATTGAATATTGCAAACGTCAATAAACACTTGTTTCGTCAACAATTCAAGCGACCCGCTTTGAAATTCACATTCATCGCATATCATCGGCTATCAATCGGCTCGAACGAGCCGCGAAGCATCAATGAATGGACGCGCGCAATGGTGGACGACCGGGAGCGATTATGGTTGCAGGTAATAGGTATGTTTCGGTAATTGCGCTGCTAAGTTTAGGCGGCGCAGTTGGCGTGAATGCGCGGATGCATATTCAGAACGGTCTCCTCATATTCTTATATGTGCTCACTCACGCGGCGTTCCCAAGCAGGCCGCGCGAGTGTGTGCGTAAATGTGAATGGAACTCGTTGGCACCACGCCTGTTTGTATATTTAGCAACAGTGGGCGGTATAGCTGTCACGGATACGTATCATCGGCATAACTGACTGCACTTCGCCAATGAATAATGCAGTTTTATATGCGATTGTATCGGATATGCACTCTTCCCTACCGAAACGCACTGTCCAAGGTCCAAGCGGGCCACTGGAACGCGACTCTTGAATAAGTTGACATTTGGACATTTTGCTTCAATGAAATTGTCGGGTGGCAAAGGGGTCGAAAGCTCGATAGAATTGGTTATTTTTTCCTCTTTTGCAGGATGTTTAATTGACAGTTACAGGAATTTTAAAATGGGATGTTCAACGAAATTGAATCAATTGTTTTTTGTAATTATATTTGATGACTGTAATACAGAAATCAAACAAAATAACAATTTCACAAAATACACTGAAATGATGTATTAATTATGTATTCAACGACGATGTTGCATTGTATTGTAGGTGATTGCAAATTCTTACATTCTACCATAAAATGGTTTTTAATAATTGTTAATTCTTTTCCTAACACGATTGAACACAAAGATCAAAATGTCTCCATCATTCAACCAATATCGACCATTAACTTCCAGTGTTCGAAATCGAATAGTTTCTTCCCACCTGCGTTTGATTAAATTGTAAGTCGATCTAAATGAGTTGCTCCCTGAAACGGCCGCCGGAAGGTCGTATTGCGAGAGTCAAAATGCCGAAAAAGTGGTGCGTTCGCTACTCCACGAGTCTAAATGCGTATCGCAGATACACCAACGTATCCGCAAGAAAGGTGAAACATGGGGCAACAGTGTTACATTTAATATCGCTCGCGTGCGTGATGTCTCAGCTGGCGCACTGGCCGGATGAATAAACGTCTTCCTTATCGTCTAAAATAGCTCTGAAACTTCAAGTGTTGTTGGAGCGCGGCCAGGCTGCAGGAGCGCACAATGACAACCGCGAACGATCCTTCGACAATGAATCCTTCGACACGACCTGCTCCAATTTTTAATCATTTTCGTTACAATCGTTTAATCGTTTTTTTTGCAACGAAGTTGGAGTTGGTTGCAAAAAAATGTTTCTTGAATTTAAAAATCGTAATTACAAAATACATAAATCACTGATTGATGCATAATTAATATCTCTTGGTTACAGACTTTCCCGACACAGCACTTGCCCGTCGAATCGCAGAAGCAGCTAGAAATGCAGCGGATACAGGCGGAACACTTCCTCAGGCAACACAGCTTTCAGGAGCTTCAGGCACAAATCACAAAGAGCATGGGCATGCAGGGCGCGCAGTCCGTCATGTTTTTGCCATTCCTTGAACACATCCGCGGACTGACCGTGCCGAGTCCGGCGATGCCACCACCTACGTCCACCGCCACCACCGGCAGCAAGCATATCAATTCTATTGCCAATGTAAGTGATTTTGTTGTACTTTGTAAAAGCAAAGGCATTTTATCTTCTGACAGACACACTGCAAGTAATTCAAGTTCAAATCATTAATGGACCTCGATACAATGAATTTTCGTATGTTGTGACTAAGAAGTGGTGTTACCGTTTAGCATCAAAGAAAGGCATCAAGTTCAAAACATGATGAAAGGATTATTTTTTAATTACCAAGTCATTTTACCAAGAAAAAAAACCTGTTGTCGTATTTATTCCATCTACTTTTCGCTCTCTTCGTAAATTATTTCTTTCTATTTATTATAATTTAATTATTAAAATAAGAAATATAAAATAAAATTTTCGAAATTAAGGAGACCATCTATGATTTTGATGTTTCCTTAGATGATGAGCAACCGGGAAGGAGGAAATTGGCCGGGACACATAGGCCAGCTTCCGGTGAAGATGGAGAAGGAGACGTCGCCAGCACCGGCGTCGACGGCATCGACGGCATCGACTCCGGCGCCGGCGCCGTTACCCGACCCGGACACACCCCTTAATTTAACGAAGCCAAAATTTTCGTCCGCGAGGACGACTGCATCTTCTTCCTCGCCTGGCAGCGACTCTCATTCCACCGGGGCCGCCAGTGGCGGACACCAGGAACAGCCTCTAGCGGCCACGGCGCCAAAACTTTTCTCCCCAGGTTTGCCACTGCCCCGAAACTATTTGACCGCGATACCGCACGCTGGACTTCCTCCGCACCTACCTGCGCCACGTAAGCTACATTTTGATTCAAATTCAATTAGTATAATAATTTACTATTAAATTCATGATTGTATATATACAGTGAAATCTTACCTAGTTACTGTCAATCATTGGTCAAATCGTCATTTTTTTTGTTACTCAAAATGTATTTTGATAATCCTGTTATCGTAACTGAAAAGTTTGTATCATTTTAGTGAGTAAAGTTATGGTTAAAGAAGAGCCAGGTGGAACGACTGGATCTGTAACTGCTGCGGCGGTGGCCGCAATGGAGACGCACATAGCGATCCGCAATTTCTACTCACTGCCATCGAACACAGGGAGCATGCCCCAATCGCCTCAGCAGCAAAGACAAATGAAGCGAGAAGAGACGCCACAGGAGGAGCAAGATTTCCTCAATTCGCAACATTGTAAGTTATCGACCTCTACCGGCAATCACTATCCCTTCAGCCTGCAATCAAAGTTTCGACAAGTTTCTTGAAAAATATTAAATTGAATTTCAAAGTTAAATGACCCTTTATCAATTTCAGTATGGCGGGAGTCGGGTTACAAAGTTCCAGAAGACATTACGGAAAAAGGTAAGCTGATACGTTTTTTCTTACTTGAAATAAAAGTATTACTTTTTCCTTTGATTTTAATGGACGCATATTGATCCGACGAATGTTTCGTTGCAGCAAAAATGGTGAGAAATCAGAAACGGGAGGGCGAGAAGAAGCCACATATCAAGCGGCCCATGAACGCATTCATGGTCTGGGCAAAGGACGAGCGCCGCAAAATCCTGAAAGCGTGTCCTGACATGCACAACTCAAACATATCCAAAATACTCGGTAGGTTTATGTTGATGCGAAAACGAGGGCCATTTTATATTAAAATAAATTTTCTTTCAAGTCTAATTTTCAGGTTATTCTTATCAATGCGTAAGAATATGCACCCTTTTACAAAATATACAAGTAAAAATTATTTAGAAAATCTATGTAAATCATAGAGCAAAAAATATATTATTATTTATTATTAAGCAAGAAAAGAATTGCTTTTCAAAGCTATTCATCAAGCAAAAAGTATATCTAAATATTTCACAGTTCACAATAATTTATAAATATTCATTCATCAGTAGAAATTTCAATTAAATAATGATGATAATAATAATAATTACAAACATTAATAACTTTGTTTTTCACCATAGGTGCAAGATGGAAAGCCATGACTAACGCGGAGAAGCAGCCGTACTACGAGGAACAAGCGCGGCTATCGAAGTTACATATGGAGAAACATCCGGACTACAGGTACAGGCCTCGCCCTAAAAGAACTTGTATTTTGGACGGAAAAAAGATGCGCATTTCTGAATACAAAACGCTGATGCGACAACGACGTAACGAAATGCGGCAAATCTGGTGTCAAGAGGGCAACGCGGAGATGGGTTATCGATCTTCCGGGGCGCATCACGCGGTTGGTGCTGGACCGTCAGTGCGGCCTTCGGTGTCGCCGCCAGCAATTATGAACGGCGGCGCGGCCGGACCTAGTGGTTCCGAGCACAATCTCTATTTCTATCCGCAAGACAGCCTCTCTCCCACGGAAAATATGCTCAACTTCTCGCCAGAGAACGCAGGCTCGATGGGTGCATACGACACCAGCCCTGGGAGACACGACGAGGATTGAACCGCAGCTCCGGGTCAGCCCATCTGGCAACCCGGAGCGTCTAAAACTTTTGAAGTCTACTACTAGAGGGCGCTCCGATCGTGTGCTAAGACACCATTTAAGCGTATAAACGACCGGCGCGACTTAAGCGGATCCTACGCACTTTTATTCGGACAAGTGTTCTCGAAGGTAGCCCTAGAGGGCGTCTTGAAAAGTCTGATACCCGATCACGTTGACCCCTCAGCATTTCGCGTTACAACGTTAGGGACAGATGGCGCGATCAGAGACAAGAGTCACAAAAGAAGAAACGTATAAGCGAAGGCTTGTTCCTATGTATCCCCGACGCGTAGCCACGAGCATGCGACCTCGATCGAATGTTACAACACGCTCTTCGTCGGGTGCGTGTCTCTGCTTGCGAATTTGTTAAGGTTGAATGTTTCTAAAATGTTATGTCTCTGTGTTTTAGCGATAAATTATTTAAACACTTGAGTTAAATGGATCATTTTAATTGAAATGAAATTGTTGACGCTTTAGGTAACGATGGAAGCGACGCAACCGACGATGAGCGTTTGAGTCCCGATACGAAAATTTGCAACTGTCTTACACAAACTTAGAGAACACGACACTTAGTACTTATAGCATTTTTCATTCATTAATTTATTGATCCTAAGAATTCAACGCGAGAATGTGAACGTATGGCGCGTAAACGTACTAATCACAAAACGATCCGAGGAGAAGTCGAAACGTCAATTTAGGCAAAGATTAAAGGAGAGTAATGAGAAAAAGATGAACTGTTATTGCATGTAATATAAAAGCGGTTTATATTATTTATCGGGATTTACGTCAATCGTGTTGTTGTTTTGTCATGGTTTTTATATCCTTTGACTCCCTTTCCTCCTTTTTTTTATAGTTATATTACGGAGGAAACGAGAAATTTGTATCTGACATTACGTGGCGAGCTGGCGGGGGCTTCTGAAGCGACGACAGGTGGCGTTCGGGCGCGAGTAACGTCGCCACCTGCGCGACTCTTCGTGACGAGTTTTGAAGGTGCGACGGCGATGTTAGAGCGCGATGTGATATATATAATGTGCCAAATATCCTTTAAACTGTCGATTGGCTCGTATGATCAAATGATTGTGCGTCGCTGTGCCCCCGTTCCGGCCCTCCCGAACGACGATGAAGAAACAAAAGAACGAATGAACGTTTCTTACCAGTGCAATTGTAAAACGAATCGTACCTAATATAATTTAATTAACAAGATGAGCCAGTATCCTTGGTCCCAAGCCATTATAAGTCGACCTTACAAGTCGAGTAATAAAGAGAAGAACGAACGAGATTCAGCGGGTCGGGATAGCTTAATGTTAATAATAATTTATTTTATGTATATAAAAAGAACTTGTAAAATGGCGGCGTCAGTGTCGCGACCAGTTTTGTCATTAATGTACAGTGTAACTATATTCATTGTGATGTAATAGCATAGCAGGCCTTGTATAAGTGTAATTACAGTTAACCGGGAATACGAGCCCTTTTCATAAGAGAGAGACCAGAAAAAGAAGCACGCTGTTCGCCGTGAACGCGGCATTATTATTACGGTTCTATTATTTAGGCACAGCCATTACGATTATAGTTATTATTTTATTATTTTATTATTGTATTTGACACGTAATCATATTATATATTATGGACTATTATTATTACGTTTTGCATTATTTTATCGTCACCGATACTCGATAGTTGATTCCTACTCTTTTCTCTCTACACCGTAAAAGATATGGTGTTGAAATTTGATTACACCAAAAAAATCCTTGTGAAATCTCTGTCATTGTATTTGATGAAATTTACTCAAAAAAGTGTAATTAATTTATATACACCTTTTTTATTAAGCTTTATCAAATTCAGTAATGAGAATTTTCGTTTTTTGCTATAGTCACTTTTTAAGACTAAATTTATTATCGTGTACACTATCCCTAGCGAAACATTTTTGTTCAACTATTAGATATTCTTGTGAAATTCGGTCGTCGCGATATCGACCATTGAGTTGAAACAATAAAAAATAGTTCTTTTCAAACTCATTAGGACGTTAGTAGTCTTTCTTTTGTGAAATCTTTTTAACAAGAAAATTGTTTACTAGAGACAATACGAAATGTTTCACTGGTGAATTGCATGTACGAAATTCATGTTAATATTACAATAACTTTTTATTACAGAATCAAACGTTCATGGCATCTCAGTAATGTTCATTATTACAGAGATGATTGTAATTTCTTGAACGGACGACCGTTTGGCAATTTGTTCATTAAACTCTCACTACCACGTAAACATGACAAATTACTTCCTCCGGTGTCTATGTTAATGATCTCAAGTACAACCGTAAGTCTGAGTATTCTTTTTCTTTTCAAAACGAATGGTAAGTGATGAATTTTGCCATCTTGTAAAATATTATAATATGCATGGTTTGATTCAACTAAAATGGTTTCTTAACATTGGAATGTCTAATGCTCGAAACTGATTGCACTGCAATTCAAACGTATAGAAAAAACATTTAATATTTAATCGTCAGACATGAGAAAATACAAGTTATACTGCACTTTGGGTATTATCGAAACACAGCAACAGCCATTATCAAGGTCAGAAACTTTTAAGGCAAAACTTCTTTGAACAATCATTTACTTCCGGCCAGACTATCTATCGCCAGTTGTGACTTCCAAAGACGATTCGATTTCCGATTCGATGAAGCTCGATGGCATTCGGCGTGAATTCCAAAAAATCGAATCAACTTGTATAAATCATTTTTACAAGCAACTTCTTAAAAAAAGAAAAAAGTGAAAAAGAAAAAAAAAAGACATTTCAACGTCGAGTGTCACAATTTCATTGCCATTACTGTTATTTATGTTGGACCTATCTTTATATAATTTAATTGTGCCATACTTGTGAATCCTCTCAATCTTGTTGAGAAAGACAGTAGGAAAATCACTATTACAATAAAAGTAAAAAACAAAAAAAAAAATAAACAAAAAATAAAAAAATTAAAAAATAATGTGTTTCAATAAGCATGATAATCTAAAAGACAAGCGACTTTATTCGAACTCCTTTTTTGAGTCTCTGTATATAAGTATCCTTCTTTCAAAGGTGCATAGTACACAAAAAAGAAGAGAACCTTGTGCTGTCTATAATCGAAATCACACATCTTATGATTAGAAAATGAGAAGAAAGCGAAATTTGCGAAGCCAATATAAGTGTCGCGGTATACCTTATACGTAACATAACGAAATAAAGAAAAACGCAAAGGAACGAGGAAGAGCGAAAGTGAAGCCAACATCTAATCCATGCATCCAATTCATTAATAGTTGTTGTGGAAGAAACGAACAAGGGAAAAAGAAAAATAGTAAAAAGAGAGTATAAATGAGGATAATTAAAGCGGTAAAAGAAAAAAGAAATAAAAAGGTTAAGTAAAATAACAGTAACGCTTTACTGAAAATCCAGAATTAATTTTAGCCATACGATGTTATTTCTAGAATTTATATATGTATGAGCAGTGTACATAATTACGGGGTGCGTTGGGTTGAGGAGTGCGTGTGAGAGAACGTTATGTGCGCGTGCGCGGACTGAAATCAAGTGACGCGACAGTCACAACGAGCCAAGGTTTTATTATTTATAGGCCCGCGAACGATCGCTTTTAGTCGAGTTAACATTGGACGATTGTTTACATTGCATTTTATTAGTCAACTGGTTGATGTTGCGTTCGATTTGGCATTTTATTTGTTTGAATAAAATTTTCTACAGCAATTCAAAGGTTCACAATGACGCCATGGTAATATAGTGACATCACATGCATATCTCATCATGTGTGGTTCATGCATAAAACGAAATTTCACCCTCGATGGGATATCCTTAAAATATCACGTGGTGATGTCACACGGATTTCATTATGATATCGCAATTATAGCAGTGGTTTCTTAGCATTATCATCATATCACAGTGTTTCAGCATGATTCAAAATTTCATCCTCAATGTGATATCACTGCAACATTGTTATAAAATCGCAGTGAAATACTAGAAAAGCACTATATGGCATTGCTGTGATATCACTAGTAAAACCATACATCATATAATATTATCGCGATATCGTCGTGCTGTTGCAAAATTTTTAGTTCGAGGCTTAACGAATATTATTGAGAATTATATATAATTAGTTACAATTAAAATTAAATCAAAAAAATTTTTAAACTTATGATTTCAGAGCTGTTTTTTAAAGAATTCATTGTTACATAATTGAAGATGAACGCATATCAGAGAAACAATGAAGGAACAAAATTAAAACGGATAAAAAATAGAAAGGAAGAAAAGAAAAAAGTGAAATTAGAACGCGCAAGTTGGCTGTGACGGCAAGTGTGTTTGTGTACTCTACTTGTTTATATCAATTCAAATTAAATCCCGTTTTGGATGTGACCCTCTCTTTCCCTATCCTCCCCTCCCTCTCTCCCCAAAAATGATAAATAGTGACGTTATGTGCACTGTATCGCATAGAGGGTAGCACTATTATACACATAAGCATAGATACATCATTATATTTATTATAATTATAATAATTTAAAAATTAGATACACTTTGTTGTTTGTATTTTACAAGCGTACTCATTATTACATATAAATAAAAACATGCATAATTGACTCATTTCGAGTTGCATTGCTCTTTTCCAAATGGTGGCGTTTTTATGTACACAAACTTATTTCCATCCTCGCTTTCTTTTATATTTTCGTTTTTATTTACATACTTATTTCTATTCCAATTCAGTGGTAACGAAGATACATACTTAATATAAACAAAGTATCATCAATTACTAATTCTCCAATGCCGAGCTTTCGAATTTGGCTATGAACTTTGTCGAGCTGCAGCTTTTCGGAAGGAGTCATCATTTCTTCAATCTGAAATGTTTTTATAAAAGTTAAATTTTTCATTTTTGTATGATTTTCAAGTATATATATACTTTTAAATATATATTTAAACCTAAAATTCTATTTCTTTAATTATAACTTATAGTAATAATCTTTACAAACTTAAAATCATCAACATTCCAAAGTTAACTTTAAGTTGTAAAATACATTTGTATTTCAAACACAATTTCTTATACAAATATTTTGCAAGAAGTTTTTATTTAAAGTCTTCATATTTTGAAACTAACGTCATTCAGCTGTTGTTGTGTGGCTCCATGCTCTTTCAAAGTGGTCATCATGGTCTCAATTCTCAATTTCTTGTCGATCATTCTCCGATTAGTCGTTGATTCATGTTCTCTACGTTGCATAATATTATACAATGCATGATAACAATGTTCTACTTCCATTCTTACAACTTGATTCAAGTCTATGAAAAATAGGAAAAAACCTTTAGTTGGATTTGGAGCAATTGTGGCCTTTTTTAATTCTTGCATTTGAATGAACTTTTCTTCCAGCAAGACAAACGTGAGATATTTGGCTTCTTTCGCAGGAATCATGGCCATATGGTGAATCCTTTCTTGTTCAATATACTTTTTTTCTCGAATTAGTCTGAAATCCATACAAATTATTATTAATAAAATAAATAAATTCTAAATTTATGTAATATGTAGGAAGTGTATATAATATATAAATATAAAATATAATTTTTACATAAATATAGTTATATTTTAAAATTGTATATTATAAATCTATACGTTGAAACCTGTATATTCTTGCTGCTTTAGAGCCAAATCGTTCCAAGACGATATTTTCAATAGTTGCCCAGGCAAGTTGATGAAAAGCTTCTTTCATATTTACACTAAATTGACCACCACCTGCATCTCCAACCCGTTGTATAAACTGGCTCGGATCTTCAGCTAAAAATAGGCAAATCTCATATTTATTTATTCTCTCTTAAAATTTCTAGAATATATATGTCAAAAAATACTATATAATTTTTGTATATATTGGTTTTATAATGTTATAATTTTACCAATAATTTTCAAATATTGGTCGACAAACTGAGTAAGCATGGGATAATTTAGTTTCCTAACAGCTTCTCTAATTTCGCCTAAAGGAATTGGATTTGATGTATCTGACCAGGAAGCTGTTCTCAGGTACATTAGAATTAGTAACTGTTTCATTAACTGTCCTGCATTTTCATCGATTCTCCTGGTTATTGCATCCACGAGTATTTGATCCCTAGTGAAATAAATAGAAAGATTAACAAAGATTCATTATTTTATATTTTTTAACTACTTCATTTTATTTTCATTATTTTAAATGATAATTAATCTCTTTTTTGTAATTTATAAATAAATTATATAATAAATTACAAATGAACATAATGTATGTTGATTTCTCTTCAAATTGAAAATCAAGGAATACCTTAAATCCTGATTGAATCTGTCAAAATTGACACGCCAGTATATTCCTGAATCGCCAGGATTTTCATCGTGGCCCTGTAACATCCTTGTTATTGTTTTAATATTCAGAGTTGGTATATTAAAATCTGGCTTTTCCATCGTTTGTTCCCCCATAGTGTTTGTACAAATACTTCGCATGATAAATTGATTTTTTACAAGTAATTCGAATTTTTCTTTTAATACAGGGATTGTTGCCCGTTTCTCAGCTAAAATTAAAAGAATAAGTAAATTATATACTTTAATAAAACTTGAAAATAAAAAAAAAATTAAGTTATGAAGGCAATTTAAATCCTTACGAGGTAATTGTTCCAATCGATGGAACATTTTAACTATTAATTTAGAGGCAGTTTCATATCCACATCTTAAAACTTCTTCCAACATCATTTCAGAAATATCATCGGTTATATTTTCGTAGCAATTCTTTACAAAATACATGTATCTGAAAATATGTATTGAAATATAAATGTAATGTTGTTACTATTTAGTAATAATCATTACCTCATTAAAAAAATAAACAATTGTGTATGTATATAGTTTTGACTTGCAATTAAAGAGAATCAAAGTTTATTTACTTTTGAACATTATTGTTTAATCTCACCTAGAATATCTTAAAATTGCAATAATTTTATCTGGATCTATAGTATAAATAATTTTTTCGTCCACTTCATTAAAATTGACAAATCCAAATTTTATCAAAACACACAGTGATTCTTTAACCTAAAAATGAACAATTTAATGACATATATTTTATCGAACAAATGATTAATTGTATTACACAATAAAAAAATTATTGAATGATTATTTGATGGTTAGGTAAATTTAATAATATAAAAGATTAAACTTCATGTCATTTACCTTAGCTAATGAAAGTCCAGTTGTATATTTAATAAAATTCAAAGGTTTAGATCCATGTTTGAATAAATCATCGCCGACCTTTTGTACGATCGGGCCAAAATGTTCGGCTAATATCAAAGAACACAATTTGCCTTTTATTTTTGACATATTTGAATAAAATTTTAAATTAAATTAAAATTACGAAGGATCTAACAGCATGCTAAAAAACGTGTATCAATATTATTGTTTTGATCAGGGGTGCCAATGGAAGGTAGTGATGCCAGAAACGTGTTCCACGTTTCAGGGCGCAGGTTTATGTTTTCAGGATAAAGTAGGAATCTACAATATTTAATTACCTACTGTTGGTAAAGTCGGAATCTGCAATATGGAGTTACCGACCTTTTCTCTCCGGCGTTTTGGCATTGGTAAAGAAAGCATGAAAGGAAATGTGTTTTAAGCAAGAAATATATGACTGTATTTAAAACTTATTAGATGCAAAATTATGTATACAAACAAATTTTAATGGATCTGATTTTTTTGTTGAATTTTCACAGTAACAATTATTACACTTTTTTTATGCAACTTCAATTATTTAATGGGGGGGAGGGCATTATATTAAGAAAAAACGGTGCCAAACATCCTTCGAAAAAACGTTTTATTCAGCTTTGAATATTTTACACACTGTTTAGAACATTTGTCAATCTAACAGTTCTTTTTTTTTTTCTTTTTTGCGAGGATAATTTGTGAAAATATGAAACAAACTCGACGACCAATGGAGTCAATCAACAAACGGTTACTTCATCGATTCAAGTTTAGTCAATTCAAGAAGTTGCGGGGCTCGTCTCACATTACGCGCGAAACCGCTCGGTCAATAAATAAAGTTGGGGTGAAAAAGGACATTTCACGTTTCAGAAAAATATAAAAATGACTCTCACAAGTACGAAAATACATTTGCCTTCTTGTTTTTTTCTCTCTTTCATCAATTTACAATGTTTCAAAATTTTCATCATCGAACAAATAGGCACAAGAAATAATAAAGAGCGCACCTATCTTCCTGGGTATAAAATATAAGCTAACTCTAGAGAATTTTTTGAGCAAAATTATACGATATATATTAATATCTATGCGGGTACTTCATACAACTTTTATTCATTACTAAATTTGACTGATTTTTTGTCAGGCAAATAGTACATTCTAGTTTAAGAGCATAATTTTAGGAGCGAAAATTCGTCAAAGAATTCCAAAGTGAATTCTTTCACTTTAAAAAAATACAAAACCGCATAATGATATATTTAATAATTTTTCTTCAAAACAATGTCAAAAGTTTGCTTACATTTCACACGGAGAAATATATGTACTCCCTTAAGAATAAAAATATTAATAATAAAAAGGAAAAAGAAATGTATATATATATAAAACTTAGTGAAAGAGGGAGAATCCCCGCAGCTCCTCGACGGAAACCGAAAGTTTGTTCGAGGTGAGAGTAAGATAGAAACGAAATGAGAAAAGTTCGCTATCATTCCATCTTTATTGTTTACTGTGTAAATATGTAGGCACTGAACAAATAATGTTTCATAAATTTGTTTACAAACATTTACACTTACTGATCCGCGTGTCTTGCTTTGCTTCGCGCTTTACTTTTTTCCACTTACTTCTTTCCTTCTGACTTTCTCTCCTCCCTTTCTTTTGTGTTTTTTTTTCTTGTTTCATTCATCGTCGTCGTCTAATCTTTTGTTGTCAATTGGTTTTGTTTATTTCTGCGAAAAGCCTGGCCGCGGGTCGTCGTGGCCAAATCCACTTGTCGCCGTCTTTCGGAGCCGCGCTCTCGAATTTTTCTTCCCTCTCACGTGATTTTCAGTTTCTCGCTTCCCTGGTTCAACGAATACGGAGTTTTGTTATACAAATTTTTGTAGGTAAATTGTAGTGGGAACGCGATAGCAATACCAAACTACACTTATGGAACTTTATATAATTTAATGTTATAGATAATCAGAATGTTTAAGATGGTATCACAGTGATATCACGAGTGGATCACATATGGTTGAAATGTGCGTTAAAATTTCCCCTAAATGTAATACCATTGCGATATCACTCGCTGATATCATAAAAATTTCATCGCAATATCACAATAATATCACACAATTCCACATCAAATCGCCAAGATGTCACATGGTGACATCATTATGTCGCATATAAATTAAGAGTTATAGAAAATATGAGTATATTGTGTAAGATGGACATCACAATGTCGCTGTATGATATCAGTGTGATATCGCACAGCGATTTCATTAAGATAATGATGCACATAAATAAAAAAATTATTAAACTTTAAGTATATTGTATAAATATATACAATATAACGCGTGATGTCACAGTGATATTCGCTGTGAAAGATTTTGAATTACATATAAACTGCATATGACTCTTTTGTGACACATATCTGATGTGGTTATGAAAATTTGGATTGTCTGGAATAGAATGTATACACAAAAATATGTAAATGCTCATAGATGCAGTATAACTTTTATATTGCGTTACCGTTATAATTTTGTAAACTGTGCATTACACGTAAAACTATATGAAATTTCATAAATGTAATATGATTTTTCTGTTGCATATCTGTTATGATTGTATAATAAAAATGTTTATAATAAAAGTCAATATTTGTTGAGCCAGGGTCCCTTGCACTCTCGCACTCGCACACGTCCATTCTTCCCGAAACCGCCCCCCTTAGCATTGTATGCACCTCCAACTCTAATTACGACCTCAATTATATTTTATCAATATATATCCTTTACTTTGTATTATGTATACTTTTTTTTCTTTAATCTCTATACGCTATTATATTATTCCTCTATTCTAAAAATTACCATGATTAATAATGATAATTAAAACGTACGTCGAAAGAAAATCAAGCGGATGAAGAAAAAATTAACAAAAAGAAGTCGAAAGGTCAAGTAAAAAGGTCAAGTAAAAAGGTATATAAATACACATGAAATGTTAGGATAGAGACAGATATACAGTGGAGGGAAGGGGAGGGGAGGGGGCAACTAAAAAATAAGCGCGAACCTTAACTTTGGCTAAGAATTGATATTTTGCCACTCAAAATATCGGACTAAATTCAAAGACAAGGAAACGGAAAAGAAGTCTTACAGAACAGAAAGAAAGAAGGTCGATTGTGATGGACGGCTGTGAAGGGTTACTGTGGTTTAAAATAAAATGTTGCCTTTGAAACGAATTAAATTAAAAATAAAGTCAATTAAATTTTCAACATTTTCTTAAAATGTAAATTAATATTCGAATAACCGAACAGCGCGTTGTGAAAATTAGTTTTACTTTGCAATATTTTAATTTAATTACTTAGTATCAAATTTTATGGACCAAAATGTTTGTTTGTGATATGTACCGAAAATTTTTGAGTGAAAATTAATGTTTAATTGGTTCATATTTCATCATCATCACTATCATTCATTCATCATTACATTAATTTTATGTGATTGCCGGATCAGTAACCAATCACAACGAGTCATCGCTCAGCAACGAAAACAAAAGAAACGAAGAGTGGCCAAGTTATTTTTTTCATTTTCTCTTGTCCTTCGCCTGAATGTGGGTGAGTGTGAGTGCCGAGAAAATGTCGACTGGTGAAACGACGCTTGTATTTTACAATGCGCGACTAAGTCGACGTTTCAACCAACGTAAACGTAAACATAATACAAAAATTTCGCGTGTCGTTAAAGTTCTGTCGTTTATTCCAATCGAAAATCGTCGCTTTGGTACAAAATCACCAAAAAGTTGATGCGAGTTGCACAGACGTATGCAACCACCTTTTGTCATACAACAATATCATACAACAATAAAATATAATTAAAGCACACTTGGTATTTGAATGAATGCAGTTTCGAAAAATAGCCATCAAATTATTAAATAGCGACCACTACAATAAAAATCTTTGTCCAGAAATGACGCTTGAGATTGAATTGAAACAGCGACAAACACTTTTGTCTAAACAATAATGTTTTAAATATTTCTTAAAAATCTCAACGGTGCCCTTCGAATGGCACTGGCACGTAATAAAAGTCCATGAAATCTGCATTTGCGTAAATACCAAGTTTGCCAAGTTTCCGCATGTACATATCACTCGCAAAACGATTTCATACAAGGTATCGCGTCGGTGAAATAAAAACAAAATAGTATGCCTTGTTCGTTCTCTTTTCGGTGATTCTGGACAGGACACTTAGACGTTAATAAACGAATTGTCAATATCATCTTTTCATCTCGTATTCTTCAATTAATTAACTATATATAATTATTATAAATATATATAATAGGTCCATGCGCGTGTAATGCAACGTGTATGACAGTGAGAGCATGTATACTAGGAATGTACATAGTGTACGTAGTTTATAATTAGGTTTGTGTATAAAACGATGATACATACTATAACTCGTTTATATCAAACGACACATTTATTATGATATAGATTTGTTTAGTCTCATAGTGCGGTGCACCGCGGCGCCGCGCGGCTAGTCTTGTCCTTTAGCTTCTCCTCAAAATTCGCCTCTCCATCATTCTTGCATTCTTGACTTTTAGCTTGGACAGTCATTCGGTCACAGTGTTTTTTTTACTTCACTTTTATATCTGCGTTCCCTTTTTCTTTCTTCTTTCCCTTCTCGCGTTCGCTTTGTTATTTATATATTTATACACATTCTCCCCCTTTTAGTATCAATCGGTTTTCGCTTCGACTGAACCTCACTCTCGTTTCGCAATGCAAGGACATCCAAAGGAATGGAGACAGTAACATTTTGTTTCCGCTTATTAATGAGATCAGTAGCGATTTGTGATAGCTGCGCAATTTTTAGTCAATCTATAAATACCATTATTGACTATAAAACGCAAATAATTAAAGTTAATGCTTGAATAGTGAAGCACACTGGTAATCAGTAGAATTTAACTGTTCGAGAAGTAACTTGTAATTTTTGGTTCCCGCAGTTTGGATTTAAAAATTGATTCAAACACACATCTGCAAGGTGGAATTTTTGTATTTAATTTCTGTGATAAAGGAAATGAAAAAGAAATGAAAATCAACCATTGATTCATATATTTTATTTTTATTAAATTAAAATAAGAAATGCAAAATAGAAATATCATGTCACGTTAGGAATAAAGAATAAGAAAGTTAACTTTCATCTTGCAAACACTAGTTCAAATCTTGATTGCATCGCCGCTTTTTTACATTGCATTCAATTTATGATTTTCAGCGTATAAAATGCGTACCGATTCGCGAGTACAAATAATCGACTTTCACAAATCGTTAAAAATCTTGAACGAAGACAATTTTTTCTCATTTCCGTCAAACCCATTCACTTGGATTTACTCCTGTCTGATATCATTTTAGCGTAGATTCGCACCTTGAACGGTCTCGCGTGAGCCTTCATAGAAAATATATTATAATTGTAACTCGTTTTTCAGTCGATCGCTCGTCGGCGTGTGTCTTGTAAGACATCTTAATCGCAAGACCATTCGCATGCGCCACTTGAGTCTTGAAAAAAAAAAGGAGAGTCCGACCTTGGCTGTTTCGTCGTTTTTTATCAATTGCGTGATAAAAAAATAATGACAATCGCACAAATCGCCGTGTTCCAAAACACTGTAAAACACCGCGGCCAGCGGCTGGTTATTTACAACAAACGATCGATTCCTGCGGACGAATTTCACCCGAATACGTTCGTACAAAATGTGTCTCGACTTTTTCCGCTATCTTTATCGTTTGAACGAAACGATAATCATTTTAAGCCCGAACTTTCAAAGACTTCGTAGATTCCTTTGCCTCTTCTTTTCCCATTCACTTTCCCTTTTTTTCGTCATTTTCATCATTTTTATATAAAAAGATAAGTGTGCAGCCAGTCGTTTTGGACAGTCTGTTAACGATGATTAATATTACATATTAATACTTCTAGTCGTATACTCTTGCCAGAGTAAAAATGGTCTCTCGTGCGCGTGTCTCTGGGACTTTTTATATCTTCTTCCATTGTTTCTTTTTTTTTTTTTTATTTCTTCTTTAATCGTTACTTCTTCGCCTAGGCAAACACGTGTTCAATCGTAATTGTCAATTCGATTCAGCCCTCTGATATGCGACAGACACCAATCAATAAACCTAACAAAAATGAAATCGCCTCGTCCTCCGTGTTTTTTATTTTGCTTTCATTTGGTATATCTTAGTCTTACTTTAATAAACAAGTTGAGAAACAATTTGCAGTTATACAGTTCGAGTCAAATCAATTTAGTTGCTATTTGATTTGCGACGGCAAACCAATCGAACGGACAAAAACATAAGTGTTTTTCTCTTTCTTTTCATTTTTTTTTTTTTTTATATTTTTCAATTTTGTATTGATCGTGCTTTCAACGTTGTGGTTTACGTATCTACAAAGTGTCGTTTCGTATTTACAAGTATAAAAAGAAATAAGGAGGTGGCGTCACCTGATGATTGGTCCGATCGATTTGCACGTACAAAAGCTTGAGAAAGTAACAGGGGAGAGGGAAATTAACAAGGATTTATTTATCGACGCCAGTCAGATAACATTTTATAATCAAAGAGATTGATCATGTCAGAATTTCGAAATAAACGTTGCGCATGAATGGTACTAATATCACCGAAATATGTAAACTTTGGTTTTACGAAGAATTCGATTTAATCATAATTAAGTAAATGCTAACAATATAACTTACTCAATGGTACAAAAATTAGAATCAGTAATCTGAAAAACAATGTTAATATGTAATAATTAGCAGTCAAAATAAATGACAAAATGATAAATGTACTGATTAAATAACACTAAATAAAAAAATAAAAAATAAATAAAAAAACAGAAACGCTTTCAAATTGCCCGTCACCCCCTCCCTTGAGTCTTTTGTCAATAATGTAATACAAGTTATATTTACAAACCGGTTCACCGTTGAGTTTCAAATCAATTTAATAACTAACGTACAATTTAGTCAGAAAGGTCCAAAGAAAAAAATGGTCATCCAATAGATAAGAAAAGATTTTGTTATAATCAGTAAAATTCTTCACTCATATCAGAGCAATTCAAAAATGTGACAGTATCGCAATTTATGACTTGCAACGAAAGCTAATTGGCTTTTAAGTCATGTTCCCCGAGTTAACACATTCGACTAGCGCAACACAGTTTAACTAACGATGCAACATTTTCGAATCGCCCAAATACGCAATTTAAAATCAATCCACGCAAACAATTGTAATGTTAACGATACAAATATTAATCACGATATCAGTCCCCTGCGAAATATCGGGACAGATGGCGTCGAATAAATAAAATCGTCAATCGAGTACGAAGAGCGATCAGGGTAGAAAAGTAAGACAAGGGTTGGGTTGAGTAAATTAGGGAGGAGGATTGTAACAATAAATAACGTAAATGCATGCAGCGGCGCCATCTGCCCTCGTACGGCGCTTTACACGCGTGAGTTGGTCTCGGCGCGTGCGCTCGAGGTGCCGTAGGCGGCGCGCGCGTCGTCGGAGGAACTAGGTGGCTCTCGGCGTTACGAGACCGAGTGGGGAGGGCGGCCATCGGCGCTCACTTCAGGTGTAGGTTCGCGAGGAAGCGGGTGAACACGCCCCCCGCGGAGTAGATGGCGCTGGGCTGCGAAGGCGGCGGGGGGTGCAGGTAAGGCCTGAATAGTTAGGGCTTGCCATTGTCGTTATTGAGTGAGAGCGCGTCGAGTTTGGCGGCGCTGCCAGGCCCAGCAGTCGGCGCCACTGCTCCAGCGAGTGTCACGCCGCCAGGCGGCGCCACTTGCTGCTCACTAACTGCCCCGCCACTCATCAGCTTGGCATTATTGTTTTCTGCGTTCGACGTCACGAGTTTTGAATAGTCACGCTTGCGCGTCTGCTGCTGCGGCTGCTGCACCTGTGGCGCATTTTCCGTTTTCACGATTGTAATGTCTGGATTGTTTTCGAGCACGGCTGCCGCGGGTTTCGGCATCACATTTGGCACCTCGATGTAGCCGCCGCCCTCGCGCTTGATCGGCGTCGACGTCGTCGGCGTCACTGCCGTGGTTGCGTTCGCGTTTATTTTCTGCAGGATGTCATTTACGGTGTCGCTGTTGTCTGCGTCGTTGCTGCTACCATCTAGACTCGCGGCCGCTCCGAGATCTCCGGTTAACGAAATTCGATCGGGACCTTGCAGCGTGGAAAGGTACGTTGCCAAAGTGTGGACGGTCACGTTCAAAAATTCGGCTGCGCGAAATAGGGTGATCTCCTTACGCCGTAGCTTTGCCAGCACCTCGGCCGGCCCAGGCTCGGTCCAGAAGTCTCGCACCCTGCAACATCATTCTCTTTATTAATGTCAATCTTATTGCACTTGCCTGGGTCTGTAATGTATTAATTTCAATTATATTTTTTTGCACATGGAATTATCCCCACTGAAAAAATATCCATAAAAATACTATATATCATGACTATAGTTCTATAGTGTTGAACAATGATTATTAGTACATCAACCATAGAATCAAATATAATTAGAATTATAGTTTTTTATTGAATGATATATTATTTATATATTTAAATGAACATGACATCAAAAAAGGCTGTTATACTATTTTATAGTAGTAAAAATCTACTATGTTATATCTCTATGGAGAATTTTTATACAGACTTTTTCAGCAGGGATGCTAGTTGGTAGTGAAATAATTCAATATAATTTGGGTTCTGCATTTGAATAAATTGAATTATTTCAGTATATTTTTCCTTATAGTTTTTTACAAATAACATGCATTAAACTTTTTAATGATTGCTGATAATTGATATTAGACTATTCTTATATAGATTTTAATGATACATATAAGAAACTGAATTGAAACAATTTTCATTAATTATAAGTGCGAAATATATTTTTGTATTTTTTCTCGAAAATATTCTTTTTAATAATATAATACATAGTGTTGTAATTAAACAGGTGCGCTGTAACAACATCGTTTTATACTTAAATAATTCTCATTGTATGAGTTGCGCCAACTACCAATATGTTTCGTTTTATAAAATTCATGACATTGGAAAATGTGTTTCTAGTCTACATCAACTATTGGTAAACTAAAATTGACGGTTCCAATTGAAAACAACACGTTTCAAAACTGTAGAATACAACGACCCAGTTCACAATTAATTACGTAAAATTTTGTACGGAACACCTACGTTGCATTGCCGTAGATTCAACATTCATACATCGAATTAATGGCGATTCAACATGGATTTATGGAATGTCCCTGCAAGGTAATTAAAAATTTTATTATGTGAAGTGGACATTTATTGATATCAAATTAAAATTATGAAATAAAATTCTATACGTAACTATATTCAACAAAATTTATTACATACTGGCAATTCAGTAGATGGAAAATAAATCATTGTAATTATTTTGAAGGAAGAAAAGGAAATATAAAACGAAAAATATAAAATACATGGTTGTAAATTATTACAGTAATTTGAGTATAAACAGATTTACTGACTTCAAATTAATATTCATCATAAGATCGCTTTTTACTCAAAAATTTATCAATTTATGCATGATATCTCATAACGACTGCAAACATTTCCAATCGCAACATTGAAAGAGTGTGTTTTCAATTTCAAAAAACAGAACTATTCTTACATTTATAACTTATTTGTTGTATAAAATCTAACATAGACAACAACTATTACACTTACTTTGAACGTCTTATTTAGCAACATTTTATTGGAGCATTTTATTTTGCAATCATGAACTGAGTATTTAACTCTGCTATTTTGAACTAGGTCGCTTTATTTTGAATTATGAACTGGGTCATTTTTAATTGGAGATGTCGAAACAAAATTCAATGTAATTCAAGATATCCGTTTGAATATAAATACAATATAGTGTAACTTAAAAACTTATAAAACTATTAAAACTGAAAAAACTCAATTTTCAAAATTCACTCCCTTTTTTTTATAATTTAAATTATAAATACATGTACATTAAATCTTTTATTAAGTATAAAAGTACTGCATAAATCTTGTATTTACATAATATACACAAGAAAATTTACTCTAACAATTCTTGATTTAATTTAGATAACGGTATACATGTATTGCAAAAATACCACGTTTTCATTTTCCTAGTTTCGTTATTTTTAAATTATTTTCAATTTCACTAATAAATCGTATTTATTGGTGAAATTGAAATCATTTATATGAAACAAAACAAATCTCAAACATATTACAATTAAGTTGCAATAAATTATTATGACTTTTAAGGTGAATAAAAAGGTAAATTATTGAAATTAGAGAAGAAGTAAGTTAGTTTCAACGATTTAAATTACATATAGAAACTTTATTGACGTAAATGTAAAGAAGAAAAAAAGTTAAAAAAAAAGAAAAAAGAAAATTGCATCAGTTATGTAATTCCGTCAAAGTGAATACATTAAAAACAAGTGCATTGCTTTTATCGAATGGCGCATTCTAATTTTTAGATAAAAATCCACTTGTCCTTATGGATTTTAATTTTATTATATTCCAGTGTGCATTAAAATTAATATGTAATTATTTTTATATTCAAATGGAACATTCCGCGCAATAATAATATAAATACATGACAAATGGCGTTAATAATTCATCCTTACATTTTATTCTACAATAACATTGTTCGCAAAACATTGACGAGCGCTATTTTTACCGTTCATTAATTATCGTTGATTTAATACTTAATTTGTCTGTTAATACAATGCAGGTATAAATAAATAAATTATTCGTGATTTGATTTACAACAAACCAAATTTATGAATTCGACGGCAAAGGTACTCGAATATAATTACAGTTCGATTTTTATCATCAGTACAAGTAATTCAATTTTTCTTTCTGCTTAATTGTTCCATACAATGCACTATATTTGATCATAAAATCGATTGGGAATTCTAATTTTTACTAACAACTGGTCACAACGAATTTAATAATTAAGAATACATTACGAGGTAAAAACATTTATTAATATTAATTAATATTCATAAATTTTTTCCTCATACTTAATTAAGTATACTAATGCATCTATTTGAATATTAAGTATCCGCACGTAACAAATGAATAAATAAATTAATCAATTAATTAAACGAAACCAACAAACATTTTGCAATTATTCGATTGTTTCTTTTTTATTTTTTCTAATAACTTTTTCTAATAAATCATCATGCAAGTTCCGACGATTATTATTGTTGAGCTCAGTATAACGTACCTATAAGGGTGTTTAAGGCATCCGTAACTGTCGCGATACCGCCCGTACAGCGTACCATATGATACTCCCAATATTTCCGCAGCTGTTTTCATCTCAAGCTCTTTACTTTTAATAGCATCCATAACGCGTCTTGTAAATGGCTCCTCCCAAAACTCTTGTCGTCGACCCGTCGTCAGGTAATCGTTCATCTTGATCACATCTCGGAATTGCTCTGGTATCGATGAATTATTGAGGTTCGTGTTTATCGGAGTGCTTGACACTATTTTTTTCCAAAACCAAAACATTTGTATTAATATTTTTTAATTAAAAATAACTAACAGTATCATAAAAAAATACATGATAGATCCTATGTATACAGAAGTATTTGATAAAAGTCTCAGGAATTCCAATACAGAAAGCGAAAGAAAGACTTGCAAAAGATGGAATATCAAAGGAATCCTTACTTGATGTTGATGACGAGGTTTTTTTATTATCCTGGTCGGTAACACTGTCTTCTCTGTATGATGACAACTGAAAGCCAGCAAAATCGATTACTTAATCTGTCACTCTTCTGATCAACATTATTAAATCAATAAGATTAAACTGAAATACTTACTCCGGGTAAGGGGTTTTCATTGTTCTCTGCAATCATCATCTCGTCGTCCCAGCTTTCATGGTCACCGCCTTCGCTCATCATTTCTTCCTGAAAAATAAATGTATAATTTAAGTCAACTGGAAGCTCTATCTGTCTTCATACACAACGACTAACACAATATCAGCCACGTTGAGAGTAAATCAATAATATTGAACAAAGTAACGAACAATATACAAGGGTCCCATACTTGGTCATTTCTTAAAAGCAATGAACAGAGATGACGCTGGGAACACGCAAGTGATGACTGGTTTTCAGCGCCATCTTTGTTCATTCAGTTAGATGACTGGAAGGACCTTAGGAAGTATACATGTACAGGCACGGACTCAGTTTAATATCTCAGTGATTACCTCATAAAAAGAAGCTCTCTCATCTGAGAAAGAAGCTAGAGTAAAAATTATATGGATGATAAAAAAACACTGAAAATGACATGACCACGTTGGTGCAAGTTTGTCCGTGCCTGATGTAAAATATAATTATAATTATTATTTGTATATATTTCTATTTGTTTTACAAAGCAAAAAATAATCGTAATAAAAGTGACTTAACATATCTTTCCTGATTGTTTGAAGCAGAAACAATAAGTGATTTCGTTGTAACTTACTAATTGTTGTTTGCAAATGGCGATTCATTGTTTAAGACAACTGAAAACATCTCTAATGTATGATATTTTACTATCAAATTTGTTATCAAGAATTTATAGCCAATACATTTTAATACGACTGGTATCATGTATAAAAGTAACATGAATATAAAAAAATGATTCTTATTTTTACACACTTTATACAAAAACGATAAAAACTTTTTAAGCTTTCAATAGCAAGATTAAAAATAATATTTTTAGCTGATTAACAAAATCCAGAATCATCAATAACAACCTTCTGAAATGACTCAATTAAGACCATTAGTGAGTAGCAACGAACACATGACTTTGTTTCTAATTTACTTGTCATCAGATGGCGCTTTCACTGCCGTAGATAGCGGTGAAAGTGTCATCTGAAAAACAAGTTACTCTTTGGAATAGAGATGTAACCAACATAATTGCGGGAAAAACAAAGAAACATATAATGAGCTAGTCTAACGATCAGTTAATATAAGTAAACTACATAGCGTTAAAGCGTTCTACGTGCAACAAAAGAGGGAAGGGAGGACACCCAAGATTACTTGAGACCAGCGTTGGAGGGTTGCGAGACATCGGTGAATCGCAACGAAAATTCGTTTTCACAAACGATAAGCTGGACGGGAGAAGTTTGCCGCGACCCTGCGTAACTATCAACGACCCAGTAATTATGAACCACATATGATCTATATATAAACCACACACAGCATTCCTTCAGACCCTTAATGTACAATTAATATTTTATTTAAGGAATTTAATTGTATGCCGATCATATATGAACCATATATAAGTCATTTGTGAACCATTTATAGATACATTTCAAGTTAATCGGTTTGATTTCTGAAGTCAATTATAATCAATTGTAATGAATTACATCTCAAATGTTTAGATGTACTAGAGATGTTCATGTGCGTAACTTCCTTACTTGTACGAAGTTATGCAAGTTAAATTGAGTGTAAAATCTACTGGGTTGTCCTTGTCGGACGCGACATGTCCGCGCCATAATGAGGCTGGCAAAGTTGGGCGAGTTACGCAGGTTTGCGCTTTAATGATAAATAAAGTTGCTAATTGAAATGAATCGTCGTATCTGAAAATGTACGAAACGAACAAACGCACAGGGATGCGCATACGTATACGACGTGCAATGCATGTTAACCTTTTGATTCGAGTGCTTTTCATATTCGAACGGTCTAGTGAGAGTCGGCTTCACCACCAGAACGCCTGGTGGCTTCCATAACGTAAACGAACGGCCCTGTTCCTGCGAAGGCAAATCGGAAAACGTGGTTTTTAACGTCCTCTTATTATCAAACTAAGGATGAGACGTCGCATGCAGTTATCTCAGAGTTAGCCAGCCTTATAGCTTTAATTAACAACACGTTCATAAATGACAGTCCATCGTTCTTACAATTCTCATTAATTTGTTTATGAAATATAAGTATAATTCATACACAGTGACACTTGATCGCACACATTTTGGTAAGTGTACATGGTGATGTGAATTAGATTATGCAGTGATAAAAGTGAAATCGTAACTTTGCTTTTCTAAACTGAAAATTATTATAAATTAATATAATTTATATAATAGAAAAGCAAGAATTAATTGTTACAGAAAAACATCTTTCGAAATTTATCAATATAACAAGTTGACAAACAGACCACAGACTTGAACATTAAAGCATACATTTTAATAAGGAAGTTCGAGCGACAAATGGAATGGGTTCGGAAAAGCCATTAGATTCGACCGTTAATCGTGAATTTCAATAAATAGTCCGGGCCCTCTTTGTCCGAGCCGTCGTCGCAATTTCCGACGTAACTTTGTTAATAATTAATCGCTAAAGACGTTCGACGCGGAGCTTTTTTCTTTGTCTTCCCCTCAGTCGCTGCTTTTGCCCTGGTCCCCTTTCCTTTCGGCCGAAAAGTGAATTCAATTACATTTTGTTTGAGGAAATAATTACAATTTGTATTTTTCTTTGTCCCGCTGAAAATTGAAGCTACTCCCAACGAAGGAGCCATAATTTGATACTCGTTTTATTATTTTTTAATTGAAATATCAAATATATAGATTTCCATTTAAGTTGACATTCGTTTTAACGTCTATGAAAGTTACTTTTTTTTATTTCCTCGAAATTATGTAATTCTTTATTTTTGTAACTGTACATTTACTTGTTTGATCCTATTTAATTAATAAAAAAATTTCCAATAACATAGTTTTTATTGTTTGATAAGTTATTTATTAATTTTTATTTATTTAGAGTTTCACTTGGAAAAAGCTACAATTGAAAACTATTTATTTTAAATGTCTTTTTTGAGTATTAAATTATTTTTAATGAGATGATTCAACAAGGGTGTGTATTATTAATTAAATAAGTTGAAATGACTGTATATCATGATCATCGTTCCATTCTTCTCGTTTCTTTGACGACGTTCGTTTGTCTTAAAACTAATAAGGTGATTTTTTTACATGCAAAAGTAACGCCGGGCGTTATTTGTTTTTATGGCTTTATGTAAGATACGTTGAGCTATGAAACGGCTTTTTTGCAACTTTTTTTATTAGCCCGAGCCCACCTTTAAGAGAGACGTGAACTCGGCTTTTCACAACCCAAGCCATTAGACGTATAGGTGTATGTATGGGCGTGCACACGTAAGACGAAATTCACTGTTTCGAGACGCCGCTGAATTAGGTCGATAAAAAATTCGCGATGCGCAGCCGCTCGCGAGACTTTTTGCAGGCGCTTTATCGCGGCTTGTCATTATTTTTAATTACAAAGCCTCCTTGGCTTTCTTTGTTCCCCGCGATTGTCACTGTCGTCAAGTCGAATTTGAAAAGTACATTACAATACTCGAGACTTATGCAATAGCAATATCGGTGTTTCAGTTTCCAAACGCTTTAACAGCTTGTCGGTAAAAAAAGTGACAAAAAGTTTTGAAATTTTTTCAACCCAAAATACCGGAGACGTTAATAAATTTGGTTACAGCTCTTCATAAATTTATACAATATTTTGTGAATTTTAAGTCTGCATAACTTCTTGTTGACCCTTTCCTTTTTTATGATTGGTTCTTACATATTTTGGTTTATTGTTATTCTTAATTATAATCTTTTTAAGCGTTTTCAGCAATTAAGATCAAAAGTGTTTTGTTGTTAATAGAAAACTAATAAAAAATCCAAAAAAAGGCACCAGAGCTTAGTACCAAACAAATATTAAATTAAAAAGTGTTGATCCAAACTGAAAAGACGCATTAAATGAATAGCAATTTCTAATAATAAATATCTTCTGATACAATTATCGACGTGTCATTTATTTTGTTGGATAATAAAAAAACGTCATTAAAGTAATAAGCCATTTTTAAATAATCATAAAAAAAACATTTTTTTGCATTATTTTTAAACGCGTTAGGAAAGTGTGAGTAATCTATTAATATGTTATTGGATTAAACATATCATTCAATTATATAAGTAAATTTTGTCCACGAATTCACCAACTAGACAATTAAGTATGTATTTTTATACTTATACGATTCTTCAAAATTCATAGGAAAGAACAACAATTCTGTTATGCCGCATCTCAAAGTGTTCTCGTCTTACTGTATTGCAGTTTCATTGATTTAAAAATTCAGATCGCCTTACGTATAAATTTTATTGGAATAGTTTTGTAATTAAAAATGAATATTATTTATTCTATATAAGACACATTAGTATTTTACTTGCTGCATGGAAAATAATTAAATCACATTGAATTTCATAGATAAATATTTTCAGCTTTTTTCCTTTTTTTTTTTGCGTCACTGGTGGTTGCAAAATCGACAGACTGTTGATATACGATCAAGTGAACGATTATAAAATGCGTATTAACGTAATCGTCTGCGTACGAAGAAACGTGTGACATACCTGACATACATGTACCATAAATAACTCGCACAAGATCTACAAGAGCAAGTAGATTATGACAATTGTTTTTAGATTTTTCTTTTTCACTAATCAATTTCAGACTTTACTATTTTAAATTTTATAAATGGTAAAAATATCGGACAATAGAAATATGATGACGATTAAAACTTTGAATAAACACCTGATTCATTAAATTTTAATCATCAGTTTTATTTGATTACATTACGTATTTAACTTTACAATAACATAGAGGATAAGCACCAGTCTTATTTTCAGCTTTATTCAACTTATATTCAGCTAGGAATTAGAAATCAACAAAGGGTTAGAATCATAGTCTACTTCCTCTTTAGATCATATATGAATTATATATTGGACACAAACATGTATTACACATTGTGATAGTGAATAATGAAATGACAAAGAATGAAAATGACAAAGATTCCTATATGCGCGTAATATTATTTAAAATACTTTTTAAGTTAATGTTAATTACTATTATTTGCTTATAGGAGCAGTACCAAAGTAAAATGACACCATGTATATGGCATATAATATATTATACTTATATTTTATGTCATATCTATGGCGAATAATATGCTAGTAGCATATATAGATAGCATACACACATATATTTTACATATATGCCATCATCATATGCTATCATTCATGTAGCATATATGTTTGATTATGTGACATGAAAGCAGACATGTATGTTGCATACATTTTACATATATGGACATTCATGCTGCATATACTTCACATATATACAGCACGTAAGTCACCATAAATTTAGTATTTATGCTTGCATACATGAAATATAAAAACAACATATATGGCTGCATACATGTTTCTTCCTGTCTATATTAAACATGAAAAAAAAAGAATGACAAGCGAGAAGCTTTGGTTGCGACGATGTCGAGCGTAACGTCCTTTGTCGGAGAAAGAAGTGACGTATTCGCGGGCCCTCCTGATCACGAAACGCTGGTCCAAGGTGGTAAGACGGATAAAACCGTGCTAACTAAAGCTCTCGGCTAACCTGGCTAACAGAAATAGTGCCTTCTGTGCCTACGTTTCCGGTGATGTAGGTGATCTTCGGTGTGAAGACGTCGTGGGCGGAAGGGGGGTCGTCCAAAGGGGGGCGACCCCGGCGCCTTTGTTTAGGTGGTGGCGCCTCGTCCGCGTCGCCTTCCCGCAGCACCGTCTCGACGCCAGGCGGCGCTGCTCCAGGACTGTGCCCACTATTGGTCAAGTCGTTCTGCGCACTGTCGCTGCGCCAGCTGACCTCCGCCAAGCCCTTGATGTGCAGGTCCTCCGCGGTTTTCAGCAACGACGACAGCCGCGACTGCGAAATTAAGCTCCATTTTAGTCATCGGCTCACTACATACAGAATTAGTTTTTTGTTCGTTTTTTTTTCTTTTATTATAAGCCTAAATCGTTGCATACTCTTGCGTAAACGGATATTAACATCATATTATTAAGATAAGTTTTTTACCTTGTGGACACAACAGAATTTATAATATATCTTGTTGTTTTATTTTTCATTTTTTTAGATTCATCAATGTATAAAAGAAGAATGTATGCCGTACATACTTTTCCTTCCATGTTCTATTTCAATTCAAAAGTAAGCTGATATTGTCAAGGTATTACATTTCGGTATCATTAATTACGAATATAAACAATATTGCAACTGTGCCAAGCGATCGGTGCACTTGTGTGCAATTACTATGGCGAATTTAATGGACCAAAATGACGCGAGGAATGTGTGCCGTTCAATGTGACTCGTTTGACTTTACGTTCCATCGTGGTTTGTTTGTTAAAAAAAACAATGTCCGATTAACGTTTCGAAAGGAAAGGCTCAAGAAAGTGCTCGTCAATGCGCCACCGCTGAATTCCTTCTGATTTATTGATCACTGCGATGCAAATTGCATTTAATTAAAATTCCAAAGTAACATCTTTTATGCGATTATTATATTACAAATTATTAATTTCATTTTAATTGATACGACTCGATGAATTGATAATGCCGAATGTAAAATTTATTATTTAGAAAGGATATTGGCGAATTTCATATTGAAAAGTGGAGTCGTTAATAACGCCGATTTCCTAAGTAATCATTAAGTAAATACGAATGACAATTTGCATCGTCAATTGAGCTCGTTTCTGTTTTTTTTTTTTTTTTTTTTTTTTTTTTTTTTTTTTTATTTTTATTTTTTTTTTTTATTAATTTTAAAAAAAAAAAAATAAATTTTAATTTTTTATTTTTTTTTTTTTTTTTTTTTTTTTTTAAAAAAAATTAAATTTTTTAAATAAAAAAAAAACTAATGTTAATTTTTTCCCTGCATTTTTTTGAACTAAAAATTTTTCTATTTTATTTTTTATCAAACAAAATCATACTAACGT
>JABFOV010000359.1:0-41154 GCA_022817685.1 Aradophagus sp. ZL-2020
TCTGTACTAACAGGTCTTAATTTGCAAAATTGCATTTTATTTTTTTTTTTTTTTTTTTTTTTTTTTAGGGTTTTGGAAACTGTACATGCAAAATTATTGAACAAATTGAAAGGTACATTTTTAATTATTTTCATACAATTATTTAAAAATTTAGTTATGCTTCTAAGTTTTGTATGAAAGATTTCAAAAGTTTTAACTACATACAGCAAAAAGCTTAATTTACCTTGATGAAAAATATTTTTTATTAAAAAACACTTACATGAATGAATGTAAAATTGTGTTATCCAAACAGTATAGATTTGATTTACCTCTGCTCGCTGATGCTTGATCTCCCTTAACGATGTACAGATATTTGGGACTTTCAGGTAATTTCAAAGTGAGAAGAGCGGCGATTAAACAAATAGGCACGAATGCAAGCATCAAAAAATTCCATGATTCTTCATTACCAAAAACATTTTGGAGAGACAATATTTGACTAGCAAACACTCCTAAAGTTAAACCTAATTGGCATATGACTCCAACAGCTCCTCTCAAATTTATTGGCGCCACTTCAGTCATGTACATTGGTACCAAACTTGTTGCTAAGCCACCACTTACGCCTATAAAATATTGCTATACTTTATTGATAACAAAATTTAATTTTTATTTTACATTATTATTTCACCTTACATTTATTTTTACTTCACAATTTTTTTTTACTTTTCTAAATTTTATGCTTACCAAATGATAAAATGCTTACCAACAAGGATCCGTCCAATCCAAAATAGTTCTACAGCATTTATTGGCTTGATAATAAATAAACAAACACCGCCCAAGATCCCAAAAATATTGCCAATTATTAAAGCTCCTTTTCTACCATAACGATCAGCTAAATAACCTGATACCAAAGAACCTGCCATGCCGCCTATCAAACATATTGATATGATACTCGCCCAGCAATATAAAAGTTGATTGTAACTTATATTGACTGAATATCGTTTTGCAATACTGTCGTTGAGGAAATTTTTAATTACCTAAAAAAAGAAAAGTAGACGAATAAGTTTCAGTCACCTGTATGTATTCAAATAAACATTATTATAGATTTAAAATTTAGACAATCGCTTGTAACATACGAAATCAACATTATTCATAACTCCTATGTTGTAACCAGCTGGTAAAGCAGATCCAAAGCAGCATGTAAATGCTGCTAATATGAGTAAAGGAGTCCATCCTTCAGACTTTGCATTTCCATTTAGGCCATATTTCTATATGCAACAGAAAAAAAATTACAATTTCACTTACAACTGTTTGATTAAAACGTTTACCTGGACAAAAGTTGAAAAGAAAAAGGAACAAATGTCAAAAATCAAAGAGTTATATGGAAAGATTTTTTATAAAGAGTAATATATGAAGATTATGTATAAAGACTTTAATTTTAAGTATTTTTAAATGGAAAGTAACAGGTAAACATGCACTTACAGACGTGAAGATTACATAGGTAATTAATTAATTAACAATGCACAGATAAAACGATTTTGAAAAGCAAAAACCGTAATAATACCTAAATGTCAAAGCATCGCAAACAATATGTAGTACCCATGAAGGCCAAACAATGGTGTAATCAAATAGCCAGGATAGCATGAATTTATACATTTGATTAAAGCTATACATCCATCTGTACATCTGAAATCGTATTTATCTTAATGTAATTGTGAAAAATTTAAATGGAAAGCAACAAGTTTAAATAGGAAAAATGGAAAAAGTAATTAATGTTTGTACGAATGTTAATTGAAAATCATTAATTATGAACATGGATATAAATACAAAATTAACTATGAGATATTATGTTTTTTTTTATGTAAAGTTCTACACAAAAATGAAAACATCATTTTATAATCATTTACTAAATGTTTTATTTTCTTAATTTGTTTTTTTGTTTTTTACTATATTGTTAGTGACAATGTTGCAACTTAAAATGTAAAAGCGAGTGCGAAAAAATTAACAGTATGTACAGAATGAATGATATTGCAATATGAAAAATTGAAATTGTTACCGATCGGAATTAGCTTCAAATGTTTTAATGTATATGAATTTTCTTTTAAATTTAGATATTTATAGGTATAAATAAAGTATATATGTATATGAATTAATTTTTTGACGTATTATATTTTCATCAAGGCACGTTAAAACTCTTGTACTGTTTTTGACGCTGTTACATTTTTAATGTAGATTATATTACTTCTTAATGATGTTTTATTTGTATAAAATTATTCATTAACACAATAAATAATAATATTAATTACTTCACGTTGTCATATATTTTTCAAACAGTAACAATTTATTAAAAATATTTTAAACGTCAACTAAAGATGTTAAGTCCAATTTATTTTATAAAATAAATTTTTGTTCACAAATCATATAAATCAGTGAAAAATGAAGTAAAAAGTCTTGTATTTTTCAATTATGTGAAATAGCTCTGATGAAATAGCTCTTAATTTCATTAAAAAGCTGAATGAAGTAAATGTATATAATAAAGTAGTGTTATTTTGATAAAGTAATTAGTATGCTATGCGAATTAGTGATTCTATGAATGATACTTCTTATCCGTCTTTTAAGAATTTAATATGAATGATTAGACGGGCATATCTCTGGTCTAAATAGCGTATTCATCATAAGACAGTGTCTCTTTTTTACATTTAATAGGGCATAATAAGTTACTTAATAATAAGTTATCCAAATTCTGTTTTTTACTGCTTTTTTTAAATATTTTTTTGTGTAAAGTCATTTATGCCAATTAAAAATTTGTATTGAAATGATAGTACTATAAAGTCATATGGCATTATATAATTTATTTTGTATTAACATTATTAGTTAGTTAGTTATGCGAAATCAACACAAGCAATATCAATCTTTTAGTAAACAGTAAAAATCAACATTCAGTAATCTCTTTGATTGCTTAACATGATATTATCAAAGCCCAACTTTTTTCACTTTACTTACATTTCAAAAGTGTTTACAAAATAATGCATAGACTATAATTATTGCAAAATTGGCAAAATTTGATTCAATATTTTATCTCATGCAAACAAAAATTGGAAGTAACTTGAGACATTTTTATAATTGCATAAAAAAAAATTTCAACTTGTAGATTTCTTGATTATAAATTTCTAGTGCCATACATATTTATGCTTAAAATATGAAAAATAAATATAATAGTTACTAATTATAAATATAAAGAAGTATTTCAATAACGTCTGTCCTAATGTATTATATTTTAATAAATATAATTAGTTCATTATTCTAAAAATCGTACTTGATCAAATATAGAAAAAAAATATGGAAAGATCATGCACCAAAGAAACAAATTGTAAATAAATACTTTGTAACACTTACGTCATCTTGAGCTTCGCTTTGCAAAGTTACTTTACTCTTATCAAGGCACAATGCATCTACGTCAGAATCTGTAATGATAATTTCCGTATTAAAATTTACAAGAATAAAATAACAACAATAATAATAAAAAGTATACATATGCAAATCACCTGAAGTCATGGTTGTTTATGGTATACTTCTGTTATATAAAAATAATTTCACAACTATTTCTACAGCTCAAATGTTTTGTTATAAAATGTATATAAAATAGCAACTTTGTTAATAATACAATAAACTTTTGTGCAACGGTTATTTTTATTTTAGACAACAAATGTTATCAAAACGTGGAACACGATTGTAATTTGGTGGTATCTCAGATCTTTGTACTCGATAAAAAATATATTGCTAGGTTTTAAACTAAAAGCAATACTTTAATAAATAACAAAACTAATAAGAAAATAATGACAATAAGTCCTTTCTTCACGTGTCATGTATTTGTCATGATTCGAAGATTGCTGTAGACTATTTTCAAATTTCAGACGATTTCAGATCGAATTTGAACAAACGTGGACTGCATGTCAAAAAAATACTCAGTGACATTGCATTATTAATTATAAAATCGTGACGTTTATTGAATTGCTGATTGATTCGAAGCACGACACACGACAATGCAGTTGCAACAACATGCTTTTTGGTCATTGATGAACAGCGCCACCTGCTGCCCCTTTTATTTCATGACATATTTTTGAGATGAATCGAAATTAATGCAAGTTTTTCTAAAACACGTATTATTAAAGTCAACAAGAAAAATTATTACATGTTTACAAACATTTAAGGTTTTCTTATTTTCAATCATTGTCGATATAGCAGTTTTTTCATTATTCAATCATAAATCGTTTAGAAATTGAAGGAGATTTGTGACGTGTTGTAAATATATATTGCGTGAGTAATAAGATGTTTTTCATATTTAATCACCGTTTTTTTATTGTTCCATTTGTTTGCTGATATACTTTTATTGATCATGAATTGTATCAAAAAATGAAATGGTATAAAATATATATAAAAAAAATATAATGTAAAATATTAACAATAGCATTATAAACTTTTAATAAATATATTATAATTATAATTATAATTATAATAAACTTTTTTAAATTTTTTTCAAAAGTCTTATGTATTTGTTTTTATTTTCATTGAATGATACTATTGAAATAATCATCTCTTTTAAACCAATTTTAAAGACCCGAATAAATAATTTTTAATTTCAGTTTTGTTTCATAAGGATTTGGCAGAAATTTATTTGAATTTTGTTTAATTTTATCTATAATGTGTGTTAGTAATTGATTAAAATCATACAAATCAAATTTCTTTTATTTTTAATCTACAAGAACAATGTAAAATCGTTTGTTACAAATACCATCGATGTGTCTTAATTATTTGTCATATTTATTTTAATTTTACTAATAATTGTTTTTATTTTTGTCAATCAAAAAAAAACTTACTTTCCTTCAATTAAAATTTCAAATATAAAATACTGAAATAATTGTACTCACTTTTATGTTTAGCTGGGTTGTTGTCCATTGTATTAAGGATAGTCGTTGATTTTTTCATAAATAATTATGAAAAAGGATTTAAAAAATTTTAATAAATTACAAGAACACTTTGACAACGCTACTATTTCATCGGTTCGCTGCCATGGCTTTTTATCGACTGACACAAGACTTCTAGTAATGAACACAATGCCAATCTTTAATTAATATTAAAGTGGTAATGGTTATTCGCTTATCAATTACTGAACAATTTTCTCGTTCACGAATATAAGATATTTTATTTGAATCAAGATCGCTTTTATGTCGACCACGATATACATCTTTATCTTAAGTATTTTATCACATTTTACATGATGAAAGATTGTATTAATTAATGGAACGTTTTAGATACTTTTTCGTAATGGTAAAATTAGTATTTTTAAACAATTCCCAGTTGAAAAATATTTGAAGGCTTTTATACTTCAATTATTTTCAATCAATTGAAAAAAATAAATGGAAAAACATTTACCCTATAATGTATTTGTATCTTCAAACAAATGAAAGTTTTTAACAGAAATTCGCACATTTCACTATCAAAAGCAATGCCTTCAATAGTAGGATATCGAAAACATGGATTTAACATTTATTTAATATTAAGTAAATGTTGATTAAACATTAAGTCTACGTTGATTTTATTTGTCTTTTTTTTTTTTTTTTTCAATTTCAGTGGATAGTGAACAAAATAAAAGTCTTGACTTATATCTTGAAACTCGTTATTATTATCATAATCTCAGTCTATTCAAAATGTCTTAATTCGTTAGAAACTTTTTAACAAAAAATGCAAGGGTCATCTTACAAACGATACATTAGAATATGTCGTCAATGTCCGGATTATTTACATGAACATGAACTTCTTGATCACCTAGTTTGCATTTTGCATTTTCAGGCCAATCACAATGGTTTTCATTCCAGTGCAGTCCGTCAGGACACTTTTGTTCCGAAAATTGCCCAAAGTTACACAAATAGTATTTGGAACAATCTTGCTTGTGAGGCAAAAATAATTTGTCATCGCACTCGCCAATCGGAGGCAAGCTTGGCGGATTTGGTCCAGCTACGATTTCAATGGTGTCAATATTATTATCAGATTCTGTAGTTGTTTGACTTTCTTCTGTACTAATGTCTGGTTTTGGGTATTCCACTGGTGTCACACCCGAATCAATTATTTCTGTCGATGATGAGCCTGTGATAAATATAACTGATTATCATTCAAACGCAAAAAATATTTTTAATGTTATATTACTATTTTATGAGAGTTTTAGTGAAAGGAAAGAAAAGTTTGTCTTACAACTATCATTGATATTTTTTGTTTTAATTACCTGTAACTGAGCACAATGGACCATCCGGATAATTTCTCAAAACTCGATTCATAGTTCTCAGTAACGGACTAGGCTCACAGCCGCAACGATTTTTGAAATCATCCAAGTCCAAGGCCCAGACCATGCCACCACCAAGGCCAAGATTTTTTATAAATTCTGCTTTCAGTTTGATTTGCTTAGCATCATCAAAACTGACCCATTGATCACCTTTGTAAGCATAAGGTCCTATTCTTCTTTCTGCATCTTGAACTACCGTCCAACCTCTGTTGAGCGTTCTTTCACATATCTATAATTTGATAAAATATAACATCAAAATTAATATAATAACAATTTAAAATAAAGGGAAAATTAATTACGATTGAATGTTAGTTAATTGTGTTTGTTGAATTTAAGTTCATAAGAAATTATTAACCTCGTAGTATGCTAAGAAACCTCTGGCTCTGGTTGCATCTCCAGCTTCGCCTCCGCCATAGGTTGGCGCGTTAAGTCCATTTACAGATCTCTCAGCCAATGAGAATGATTGACCATAAAGAGGCGCACCCATTACTAATTTTTTAGGCGGTGCTCCCTTTTGTATCCAATAATTCATGGAGAAGTTCTGAAACATTAAATTTAAAATGCTTCAAGAGTATTTCAACGAAATGGTATTTAAATAAATGGTTATGAGTAAGGCAAGTGTCTACTAACGGCATTGAAATTAGGCGCCCAGTCATCTGGACGGACATATAATGGTGCTACGTGACCAGTTTTCTTGTCCCATTGACCGTGGAAGTCGTAACACATGACCGCAATCCAGTCCAAGTATTTAGCTAAGGTGGGGACATCGTAACCTTTGTCAATCACTTGTTTACTTGGAGATACTGCTGCTGACAGTAAAAGACCCCGGGGTTTAAATTCTTCACTTAGTTCTTTCACAAAAGTACTGAACGCTTCTTTATCTGATTGAGGTCCTTTGTTGCAGTCGACCTTATATAATTAAATTATATATGTATTAGCTAAATATATTAAATAAAATTGACACATAGATGTCATTTCTCATTTACAGGATATCTCCTTGAAACCCTTGTGTTTTATTAAAAATTTCTTGATATTTATTTGCCTGACTTACTTGCCAACAAACTGGATATTCCCAATCAAGATCCAGTCCGTCGAAATCGTATTTGTCGATGAACTGAAGAACGTGTGATATAAATCTTTTTCGTTTAGAAGGCGAATTGACTAGTTTGCTATATTTATCACCTGCTGAATCATTCCAACCACCGATGGCTACAAGTACTTTCTTTCCTTTTTTCTTGTAAGCTACAACTCTTTCATAAAATTCTGAACAAACAAAATTTATATCAGTAAAATCAGAACTTGTTAAAATTATCATAAATCAAGGAAATTATCTCACTATTATCTATATCCGCCCAAGAATCGTGTGTTTTGATAGTGTAACTGGAACCATCTAAAACAGCAAATCCGTACAAAATGTGTGTACACAAATCAGCGTCAATGTCTTCCGGCACAAAACGACCACCGCTTTGTCTGTACCATGCCCAGTTGGTGAAGTAACAAACAACTTTATATTCATTCTCTTTAACATCCACTTTTATTGCAGTAGTTTCATGACGAGTTGGTGGTTTCCATTCAAGTTCCTGATTATAAAATGGTGGTTTGATAGCTATAAAATATTAATTTAGTTGATCATTTTGACATTACATGAAATAGATGTGTAACAAAACTATATACAAAATCAATACATACGTCTATCGTGACTATTAGGAGGTTGAGCTAGAACTGTTTGCAATGTGTGCATTAATGGATGAGGACCTAAGTTACATTTTCCTTTGAAATCATCAAGATCCAAGGCCCAGACCATTCCACCGCCTAGTCCCATATCTCTTATATATTGCGCTTTTTGCCTGACCATGTCAGAATCGTCAAAACTGACCCACTGATTATTTTTATACGCATATGGGCCCATTCTTCGTTGAGGATCTTGTACGACGGTCCAACCCCTGTTGATTATTCGGTCACAAATTTCATAGTAGGCCAGAAAACCAGCAGCTTTAGTAAATTCTCCTGCCAGACCTGCACTGGCTGGTGAATTTAAGCCAATGTTTACAGATGGATCATTTACGGTAAATGATTGTCCATATAAAGGTATTCCTGGAAATTAATTAATATTTTGAATTAAAATCAACGGCTTCTTTTCAAACTAATTTAGTAAATTATACGTACCCATTACGATGCTCCTAGGTGGAGCACCCTTCGATATCCAATAATTAATGGAATAGTTGGCATTGAAGTAATAATAATCGTCTTGAGGATGGTAGTATAATGGTGCTACGTGACCTGTTTTCTTATCCCATTGGCCGTGGAAATCGTACGTCATGACAGCTATCCAATCAAGGTATCGCGCCAAAGCTGGCACGTCGTAACCTTTGTCAATAACTTGTTTGCTCGGGGATACTGCAGCTGACAGAAGAAGACCTCTTGGCTTGAATTCAGCACTCAGTTCCTTCAGCAGCATTGCGAATCCTTCTTTGTCAGATGCCGGCCCTTTCTTGCAATCAACCTAAAATACCATTTATTTTCATTAATATTGAAAATATATAAATATAAAATGTATATTTTGTTTTTTTTTTTTATAAATAAATTATACAAGATTTCTTTTTATAAATTAAATGCTTTTTGTACTGAAAGAAAGATAAAATGAATATTGACTTAAAACACATGTACTCACTTGCCAGCAAACGGGATATTCCCAATCCAAATCCAATCCATCAAAGTCATATTTTTCAATAAACTTAAGAACATGATCGATAAACTTCCTACGAGCTGCTGGATTATTCACCAATCTACTGTATTTATCGCCTGCTGAATCATTCCATCCACCCAATGCTATGCTCACTTTTAAACCTCTTTTCTTGTAGGCAACAACGCGTTCGTAAAAGCCTAACCAATTAATTTATTTGTTATTATTAGATTTGTGTGAATCAATTACATTGATTGCTTCTTTATTTTCTCTCATCTCTATCATCATTTATTACTTACGATTGTCATAGTCAGCCCACGAATCGTGAGCTTTGATGGTCAGTTCAGAGTAGTCAAGCACGGCGAACCCATAAACAATGTGCGTGCATAATGTGTGGTCTATATTCTCTGGAAGATATTTTCCTAATCCTCGCCGGTACCATGCCCAATTGGTGAAGTAACACACAATCTATTGATTGTTTTGAGTTAATTTTAAATTTATTATATAACATATTTTACCAATGCATTTTAGAAATGATAAAAAAGTACATACTTTGAAATATCCAGACAAAGGTGACTCCTTATTAGGATCAATTTGTGGTGGTGGCAGTGGTTTTGTTGGTTCGGTCCAGACCCAGGGATTTTGAGTTGTCGATACTGTTGGTTTTGACGTCACAGGCGGATTTGGTTTAGGACGTAACGTTGTTGTGGTCGAAACCGTCGAAACGGTTGAAACCGTTGGAACAGTTGGTTTTGTAATAGTTTCCGATGTACTGCTTTTACATTTTGCACGACTTGGCCAATCACAAATGCCAGTATTTTTATTGAAATGTAAACCAGGTGCGCAATGGAATACTTCGTGACGTCCCCATAAGCACGCGAGATAGCTTTCGCAATCACCTGGAACTGCTGAATAAGATCCTGATGTGCAACTCTACAAGAAAAAAATAATTTTTCATGTTTTTAATATAAAATCAATAAATTAAAATCAATTTGTATTAATCAGTGAAGACAAAAAATTCTTACAGTTGGCGCTTTCATCAGCGAACTCATTGTGGGTTGTTTCAACTTTTCACTGCAAGGATTTTTGAAAGACCAATCACACATATTTTTCTTTGCATTCCAGTGCAATCCAGGAGCGCACTGGTATTTGACCAGATTTCCGTTTACGCATATCATAAACTCCGTGCAGGAATCCGGATACGAATAGTAATGCCCGTGTTCACATTCTTGTTTTGGTTTGGTTGTCGTTGGATGTTGAATTCTAGTAGTCTGCGTCCAAGTTGGTTTTGTAGTAGCGACTACTGGTTTGGTGACCGTAACTGGCTTGGCAGTTGAATCTGAAATTTAATCAATTCACATATTTTACACGTTTATTTCATAGAATTGTCAAAATTAAATTTGATTCCGTGGAATCAAAGAAATTAATAAGCATTGTAGAAAAGTTAAATTATATGAGAACAATCGTTGTTCACAAAGAAATGAATCACAGTCATATCCAGTCATATCTAATGCGGATTTAAATAACACCCAGCTACCTGAATTGAATTTGCATTTAGCCGCTGAAGGCCAATCACATAGACTGCGTCTTGCATCCCAATGTAGTCCTGGAGCACACTGCTCGAGCCTAAGCTCACCCAACACGCATCTAAAATAGTTTCCGCAATTGTTCGGATCAGGGATATGCTGACCTGTAGTACAAGACATGCCAGGTCTTAAGGTAACATGAGATGGTTTGCTAGTCGTGGTACTTCTCATCGTGGTTGTCGGTTTTCTGCGGAAGTAAATCATGTTGTGAATATTTAAACGATGAAACGTTTCGTATTGAAATCATTATGTGCTTTGAATATAAAGTCAAGATAAATGCAACGGTTGCATACAATAAATGCAGTAGTTCTTAAGTCGATCTATGAATAATTCAGAAATAATAATAATAAAAAAAAAAAACGTGTGGCAGATTCAATAATACATTCATGTGACAATCGAATGACTACTCCCTTTTTTTCCCTGTTTTGGATTTCTCAAATATATTTTAATTTACTTTGTGGTGGTGGTCCAAGACCAAGTAGTGGAAGGGGTTGTCGAATACGTGGTCCACTTTGTTGGTTTCTCGGTCCAAGTTGGCCAAGTGGTAGGCTTAGTTGTAGGTGTGGTTCCCATTGGTTTCGTTGGTTTAGGTCTACCGTCATTCGCGTCACTGTGCGTTGTCATGGTTGGTGGTTCTGGAGTCACGGGTTCTGATGGCTTTTTGCAATTTTCTCCTGTAGGTGCTGATGTTAGAAGGCGACCTGTAAAAAAGATGTTTTATTTGATATGTATTAGTTTACTGAATAATTTATATCTATACATGTAATCTATATAAACAAGACTGTCTAATCATAATATAAATACCTAAGGCACGGTTTAAGCTTCTTAATAATGGGAAGGATTCCATACAGCAGCGATTAGTGAAATCATCCAAATCCACAGTCCAAGCCGTAGCTCCGCCAAAACCATGTTTTAAGATGTATTCGCCTTTTTCAGTTACGCTCTTGACATCGTCGTACCCGACCCATTGATCTTTATTGTAAGCATATCCTGAAAAAATTTGATTATAATTAAAATCGGTATTTATTTTTAGACAAACCTTAAATTTATGGTAAATTGAATTATTACCAGGACCAGTCATCCAGCCCATTTTCTTAATTCGGTCGCAGATCTCGTAATAAGCAAGCATTCCTGGTTGACGAGTGAATTCTCCAGGTGTGCCAGGTCCTGCAGCAGAGTCTCCCAAATTCGTATGACTGGCTAAGGATAATCTGAAGGCTTGACCATACATTGGCATGCCGACAAACAATTTCGGTCTTTGAGCACCAAGGCTCACCAAATACTCCATTGTGAAATTCTATGGCAAATGATACAGTCATTTTATTTTTTAATTCTTTAGCAATATTATTAAGAAGAAAATTTTTTATATTATTAGAATATTTATACTAACGACATTGTAATAAGGATTACTATCTCCACTTTCAGCATATAATGGTGACAAATGTCCAGTTCTAGGTTCCCAAGCACCATGATAATCATAAGTCATGACGGAAGCAAAGTCAACGGTATCGACAACATCTTTGACTTCATAGGCTCTGTCAATAATTTCCTTATATCCAGACAATACTACGGCTAGAGTCAATTTAGGATCTTGACGGTCAAATTCATTGCGTAATTCTTTCAATAATTTTGTGAAATTCGGCTTATCAGTGTCAGGACCACGTTTGCAGTCACTTTGCCAACACTTTGGATAATTCCATTCGACTGATAATCCTTGGAAGTTGTATTTGTGTAAGAAGTTGACGGTCGCTGCAACGAATTTCCTGCGTGAAGTTGGACTGCTTACCAAACGGGAATATTTGTCTCCAGAACTGTCAGTCCAGCCTCCTAGAGCTAATAACACTCTTGATCCTTTCGTGGAAGTTACTCGTTGATAAAGATCTAAAAGAAAAAAGATTTATACAAATTATGAATGTTAAATAGACATTGATTATAAAACTGCGACAATATGATCTTACTGTTTTCTATATCAGCCCAAGGGTCGAAAGGTTGCATCAGTAAAGTATCAGGATTAAGACCAGCAAATGCGTAAACGACGTCTGTGCATAGTCTAGAATCCAGATGCTCGGGCACAAATTTGCCTTCTCCTTTTCGATACAACGCCCACGACGTAACATAACAGACCACTCTTGCACTATTATCATGGACAATAAGTTTTTCAAGCTGTTGCTTTTCACGGATTTTCGATAATTCTCCGTCTAAAGTGTTGTAATTGTCAGCATGTCCGGGATAACATACATCAGGTCTAGCTTTAACACATCGTCTCAAAGAGCGGTCATAGAATCTTCCAAACCCGCAATTTCCGCGGTACAAATTGCCTACAATGTAATTAGACAAAGTTATGTGATATTCTGATATTGTTAATTGTATATTGAAATATAATCAAACTATTAATATTACTTCATATTTGATTTTAATTTATATAACATATAGTTCACCTTTTTCGCAAATTAGAAATCCTGAACAGTTATCTGAATCAGAAAACAATCCGTCTTTCCAACATTTATCCACTGGAATGTCGTATATACCTAAAGTTTCAGTTGCCGCGTTTAACATTGGCCAAATATCACCACAAATTCCCTGTAAAATTGTATCGTCTTAATTTAATAACTCTTATTATAAAAAACAGTAAATTATGAATACAGGTAAAAATTATATAGTTAAACAAAAGGTAACCTGGAAATCGTCCAAATCCAAGCTTTTCAGCGATACACCTCCAAGACCCACAGAACGTATTAAAGCCATTTTCAGTTTAATTGAAATAGGATCGTCAAATCCAATCCACTGGTCGCCTTGTCTAATGTATGGTCCATTGTCATCTCGCTCAAATTGCCATTGGTCTTCAATTTTTTCGCAAATCTTTAATAACAAAAAATAGTAAGAAATGAGATTGATTTTAACTGTGAGATTTGTTTAAAATTGCAGGAAAACACAATTGATTATATATGATTAATGTTCCCATTTTCATATTTAATGTTAAGTGTTCCATACTTCATAATAAGCCAGGTATCCTCGATGCATGGTGTAAGGACCAGCATGACCCGGACCAGCGACTTCAGATCCTGTAACTGTGGCATTCCTGTATTTTAAAGTATAGGATTCGCCGAAAAGAGGAACGTCAAGCACCAACTTTTTAGAATCCAAAGCGCCATTGACCCACTTCTTTACGGTCTTTGTAAAGACTTTCAAAGGCGCTGGGTGATATGCGTACTTTTCGTTGTAATTACTCCATGCTTTGAGGATCAAAAAGTCCATCATATCCAAAGTTTCTGAGTCAATCAACTCATCTGATTTTAGAGCCACCACAAGATTGTAATCTCTTTCCTTCAGAGGATAGTATAACTGTTGCAGCAGGAACTTCAATTCGGAAGGAGATCTTTCCCATTCTAACTGGATACCATCGAAGTCTTGTTCGTCTAAGAAGTTCAAAACCGACGCAATAAATTTAGCACAACATTCGGCACTATTAACTAACTCTTCGTAGAGTCTTCCTTGATCTGGCGAGACGATGGATATCAGTACACGAAGAGATGGATTTCGTTTCCTTAGTCCTTGTACAGATTTGTATCCACCTTGAAAATCAGTTAATTGATTTTAAGGAGTCTGGTAGTTGCAGTAACGAAGAAATATCAAGGTGATATTGAATGTTTTCAAATTTCGAAGAAAAGCAATTTCAATTTCTTAATAACTATATGATGAAAATGCTCAAAATTAGCTTAATATGGTTTGACAATTATTTATGATACATTGGTTTTTGAAAGTTTGTATCTCTCAATTTCATTCAAATGGCAGCAATAAATTCTCAACTATTGAACTGTATGGTTTCAAATTTTTTTTTCTTTTTTAATATTACCTTTGACCTCGTCGAACTCAGGATCACGGGCAATCAAAGTGAGCTCATGAGGATCTGTAATATAATTTAAATTTGTATAATGCAAAGGCATAAGTTTTTCGATCGGAGAATGGCAAACACAAATCGACTTTTACAAAGGAACTTGGAGCTTGCACTGACCTAAAGTGGCGGCATTGTACACAACGTGAGTGCACTTGCGGCTCGGAATAATTTGTGGCGGCAACGAAAAAGGTTCGGATCTGTAAGCTGCACTGGCCTCGAAGTGACAAACTGCGAAAGGCACGTTTTGTATACTTCGTAAAGCAGGAGGGTAAACCTGCTCGAGCCATATGCTTTTGTGATCGAAGCCGTCGTATGTCGGCGGCACTCGATGTTCGACGGCATCTCTTAGTGGAATCCTTTTATTCGACCTGCAAAAATAAGGACTTAGCCACTACCATAGGCTCGCTTATCAAACAAATCATTATTTTTTACCACTTTTTTTTTGCTTCATAGTAAAATTTGCATATTAAAACGAAGCCAAATAACATGCATTCCCATGATGAATAAAAACGTTCAGTAAATAGGTTTAATACAACTTTTTTTTTTTCTTATAAATATTGATTATTTTACTAATTTCGTTAAATTAATTATCACAAGACTTGAAAAAAAAAAAAATAAATAGAATTAAATAATGCATCAGTGATATCACAGTGGTCTTATATGGATATCATACAGCAGTGCCATTGAGATACATATAATTATCAAATATAATTATATTGTTAATAACTTTTAATGTGTATTTATGACAATGATATCGTTAAGTGATATCACTATGATATTGCTATAAAACGTCTGTGATAAAAATACTGTGATATCATTACGATGTCACTACTACATTGTCATCACTATGCTATCTCTGCGAAAATATCAGTTTTTGGCTAGTGGTTCATAAATGAATAATAGTAATAGAGCAAACAGAACTAACTCTCGAAAATTTGGTGCTTCGCTGATCTGCGCGAGTTGCACCCTCTCACTATAGACGATATGTGGGTACGCTTCCACGGCATCTCGAAGTGGTACCCTCTTGGATACATGAACTTTTAAATCATCTTTATCGGAAGTAGTATTATTGTATGTACTTTCCACTTCGGTTCGTTGAAAAGATAAGGTATCCGATGGAGATTCCAAATCATGTTGCGACCCGAACGGTATGTGAAAAGAGTATGTCACCGTTACGATGGTCAGACTCAGAAGAGCCCATATTGGCGACATAATTGCTATTAAGAAAAACAAAAAAAAAAAAAATAAAATGATAAATAATTAGTGATTATAGAAATCATAATTTTTGTTGAAAATATCGTGTCCCCAGAAATGTAAGAGTAACAAGAAAATATCTGAATTATAATAATCTGAAAACAATTCAGGTTTTTTTAATTAAAAAACATTTTTTTTTTTTCATTTCATATATTATACCCTTACATAAATGTAAAAATAATATGTTTGGAAGAATAAAGTTTGAATAATATATAATAAAAATTTATTGACACTATTAATATGCTTCAGTTGAATTTCATGTAATAAATTATAATTTTTGTACGTGCATCGATTTCACCGTTGTTTTATCTAGTTCATTCGAGAAACAAAGCAAAATAAAACATCCCAAAGTTTTATTTAGATAAAATATATTTTTTAAGTCATGTAATATTAATTTCAGTCAATTATACAGAACTTATTTGCAATGCGCATTTAATAATCAAAACAGTATTAAACAATTTGTAGTAATAAAAGATTTATATAAACTTTCCGAAATAATAAAATATTGTTTGAAAAATTAATTGGTGTATTTGAGAAATTAATTGACGTAAAATTGTTCATATTGGTACCTTTTTTTTAAATAACAAGCGAAGTAGAACAAAAGGCGATAAATAATGGTCCGAACTTACCTCTTTTCGAGCAATTACTTATTAGTTCTTAATTGTAATGAATCCTTGTATTGTTGCACTTGCGGAACTTAAAGTTTATTGTAACACTATTGTTAATTGGTCGATACGACCGAGTCTCGGTTTCTCGTGAACCGATGGCTCGAACTCGCGAGAAAGACAACCGACAAATACTGTATTCCGGACGCGTATAGGACTCATATATACCTGTAGGTCCCCTCAGACTCTGATGACGTACTAGGACACCCAAGCACTAACAAAAGAAAAATGTATTGACAATTAACTTAACAATAAATGGACCAATTGAATTTTGTAAATAATTACCTGCATTCTTCAAAATTTTTTTTATTATTCCGAGTTGTTATGGTTTCAAAAACTCAACACAAATTTGATTATTAAAATTCATAATCTGATTGTTTAATATTAATGAGATGTAAATCATTTACAAGAAAAATAATTATGCAATATATTATTGATGAAAATGAATATGGTCACTATAAAAAGAAGCCAATTTCATTGGTTTCCAAAAAAACTTTGGATCAAATAGAGATTTCATTTTTTATATTAACTATGATTGTATAACAATGTTTAACTTTTGACACGTTCAAACATCATAACAGAGGCATAAGTAGAACACTGATGTTTCTTCACTAAAAAATTCCATGCTTTTGTTTTTAATGGTTCTATGTTTTGGCGCTATTGATTGTAAGGATCATGTTGGATAAAAGTTTTCCATAAACGAAACTTCTATTTAATGACTGGTTTTATTACAAAAAATGTCTTTTCGTGAGATTTATCTAAATTTAAGAAACTTTTGATGCCTTAGACACAAAAAATGACCAAAAATGAGACAATTATTTCTGCAATTTTTTTATGAATTTGCATTTAAGAAGTTTATTTACCTCTTCCATAAATAATAATAACATCGCACAAATTAATTTTATCAAATTGAAATCTATCTTGTACATTAAACAAATATGTCAAATTTGAAATGATTTTTTATGATTAGATTGAATTTCTTGTTCCAATTTAATATCAAATTCATCAATAAGTCATACTGAAAATATTTTAAATTACATCCTAAAATGTGCAAAAATACAGATATTATTCATTTATTAGACATTACGTTAAAGTATCTAATGTTATTAACATTGAATTAACGTTGTATTAATGATGCAACTTTTTTTACTTTATGAATATTTATTAAATAACTTGATGTGCGATGTTTCAAATTATTGATTCACTACATAAATTTGCGTTAAAAAAAGTATTTTAACTATTATATTACAATTATTTATATATTATAATACAATTGCAGAAAATACAACAATCAAATTGATACAATTTTTTACCGCAGTTGTAAAAAATGAACTTAAATGACGTTCTATTTTAGAATTTCAATTAATAATAATAATAACAATACAAGCTTTTTTTCATGAAACTGCAAAATTATTTTGGATGTGCTGCAGAAATAAAGTGAATCAGAGATATAAACACAGCGTCTTAATTAAACTGAAATTTTGTAAGATTTCTAGCATAGAAATGTCTCGATAAAATCGACAAACGAAGTTTCGTCCAGCACCTCAAACTTTTATATATTTAAACGCGAAAGAGAGGAAAACATCCGAAACGCCGAAAAGACCGGAGACCGGATCAAATTCTGTCACTTTTATCCAAAAGCCGGCGCCAAACATCTCAATCAGGCGCCCTTTCTCCCATCTCTAAAAAGTCCTGTTTTTTATCTGCCAGAAAAGTTATGCAGAGTCGGTGTCATTGTTCGCTTCTTACTCTAAATGGTCTCCAAGGTCATGAGCATTATACTTGCATATTCAAAAGATTGCCTTTCCACCGGCAGCTCTTTGATGACCTTCAGCGATCGGTGACCCAATGATCTCCACATCCGAAAATTTGCTATGTGGCTTGAAATTGATTATAAAGTTAATAATAATTGTTGTTAACATAGTACAATTGTATAGCTTATTAAAGTTAAGCCAGTTTTTAACCCGGACAGTTTATCCAAATCATTTGACCTGAAAATATAATTTTAATCTACTTGGCACATAATCTAAATTTAATGTGGTTTTGACAGTTTTTGACAGAAGATGATAGGAAGATAAAAGGAAAGTCTGCATTTAAACTTATAGACAATGGTGTGATTTTGAAAAGTGCTAGTTTTTGTTAGATGCGTGTACGTAATAAGTGTGATATTGAGATTTGAATCAAGGTTTTGGGTTCAGACCACAAAATAGTAAACAAATTTTCCTAATTAAGGGAGGTTTCCCGATTCAAGATTTCCATTGTAATTATAAACAGGAATAAATACATTCAATTTATGATCATGATAGATTAAAATTTGTGCTTTCTTAATAAACCTCTATTATTATTGCCTATTAGTATTACTTTCGTCCGGCATCGCATTTTTTCAACAGTCAACAAAATAAAAGAATCCACACGTGTTTTCGCGCCCAACGTGCAGCAGGTTCTATCGGGCGAATGGCGCGACTGCAAAGTGGCATCGAATTTTCGTTCGACGGTGGCTTGCAACATAGGTATCCACGGTTTCTCGGGGAGGCGTGTCGCTGTAAACTCGCTACAGGGAAGCCGGTTAACAAAATTTGAAAAAAGAAGCCCAGAACTGGTCGTCAACCATCCGTGGCCGAAGACATCGTGTCCTTGAACCGAGACGCGAACCTGAGCATTCCCTTAACTGTAATATGATCGACATCACAATTCGCGAGATCTTCCACGACAAACGCCGGTTAATTGCAGAAACTGGTGTAACAGTCATGTAACAGGCACCGAGGCAAGGTCTGCCGTTTGCCGCAGGCTAATTTACGGAGCTCGTTCGGTTCGGTACCGGCATAATGTCATTAGCAGCATTATTTGCCTGGCTACCCTCGCGAGGCGTATAATCAAGATGTAAAGAACGTTCTTTATTAATTCGGCTGATTGTTCGACCTCTGTTTACGCATATCACTCATAAAAATGATTATATCCTGTCTAAATTTTGACATTTTTGAGTACAGACCAAGATCAGTCTACAGCCAAGACTGAAAGTGTCTTGAAAATCATGCGCTTGCGCGTGGCGGCGCTCGAGTGAATTAAAACGTAAAAACGAGTAATTTTTAATACTTGGTTCCCGCAGTGTACAAAATTATTTTAGCGCAGATAGAGCGATTTTGCAAGCTTGAATACAAAAATGACTATTATGGTTTAGATGCAAAAATGACGACGTTGGTCGTGCAACTATGTTCTCTTAATAATAACTTTATCAGAATTTAAATCAACGGTTCGTAAATTGTTGACTTCTTTTTTCACTTCACATTATAATTTACTACATGACGGTACGAACGCACGTACGCAGGAAAGAAGAGAGTCGGGAAAATCGATCAGCGGAGTATAATTTGTCGCCTGTTTATAACATTTGATGCATGAATTAAATAACGATAACCGTAAATTATCAACCGGCGGATAAAAATACGAGTATTTATAAGTAAAATAAAATACATTATTTTGTAATGCCTAGAAGAAAAGAAGTAAATAAAAGTCAATTTTTTTTTGTACAAAGCTAAAATTAGCGAACTTTCTGCACACAAATTGATGCTACAAATTCGTGCACAAAAAGTGTTTTTTTTTTCTCGATGAAAGTGAGAATTCCATCTTGACGCGCAAAGTCATAAATGATCGGCGGTCGCAAAAGAATTATGACACTGCAAGTAGCCAAACTGGAAATTGCGCTTCAACTTGAGATGGAACGTCTTTTGGAGACGTAATCTGACCAACATAGAGGTCACCTTTGGTCATATTTTTGTCTTCCCAACCATTCGGTCGAGCATGAGCAAAAAAAGGTTCGATGACCATAAAGTGTCTCACTTCGTTAGAATCGATTGGATTTACAATTATAATGTTCAAAATTGTGATCAATAGATACGGTTCGGAAGACGAACTGTCAAGTTAACATCCTGCATTTGCATATCATCTGACGAATAGTGTTTCTCTGAAAAAATATTTATTTATTTATTCACCAAATTACAAGTGACGATACCCGATTTGTTCGGTTAATTACAACTGTATATGATGTGTTTCGAAACTTATGATACAGTTATTAAGTACATAAATACAGGTCGACTAGAAATTTTCTATTTATAATGAATTGGTATAAGGCTCGATCGAAAATGATATTTGTGCTTTTCGATTACGCATTATACGTACCCATTGTGGACATCGCTCAATGTGTAGGAAAAATCATAAAAGTTTGCAATGTTTGAAATTTAAAGAATGGAAATGAATTTAAGAATTTAAAATGGAACAAAAGATAGGTGGATGGATAATGTAAAAATTTAAATAATTAACTTTATCGACCTTGTTACAACATATTTTGTTTGTAATTAATCACACATTTTGTTATAAAAATATTTTTATATTGATTTAGAAGTTGTTAATTTTCAACTTCAAAAAACAGCAATTTTTGAGTGATTTTATCGAACAATTTCTATATACTGAAATTATTTTGATGCACGAAAAGTAAAACCTAGCGAAAATATTAAAAACAAAATTACGATACTTTACATGTTGATACAATAACCTTGTTCTCATAAAATCGCTGCGCTTCACTTAGCTAACACCATATTGCTTATTGTAATTTTTTGAAACACCAAAACGAAAATGTTCAATGGACGTTCATTTGACGTTCTGATCTTTCATGATGAATGATTCTCTGAAGAGAGCCTCAATTCAAAAGTTAAAACAGTACCAAACTGTTGAATCACATTGAAGGTGTTGTTTCACAGATCGAGATACATAATTTGTGTGGCGGCTGCCGCGCCGCAGGCTGCCAAAGTGCTTGCAACGAAAACGACGGCGGTCGTTGTTCCTGATAAGCTAACGATGGTGCCAAGGCAGCACGATAACAAGAACTGCGCCAAAAAGACCATCGACGAGACAATGGCCACGTCGGTGCCCAAGCCGCGCACCTCGCCGCTTTGGATCGCCTCGCCGTCCGCCGTCACTGCGAACTGATTTAAATACGATTTAAATATGCCTGATGAGCCTATCGTGTAATCTTATCTACAATTCATCATTCATTCACGGACAAAATGATCGATCGACCATTTTTCTGATTTTTTCCGCCTTTCCTTTCCTTTTTCATTTTCAATCAATGGACAAGTTAGAATCAAGTTGGACATGGACCGTACTTAAAAAGTTGTTTTCTTTTGCGGAGCATATTTGAAATAATATGCAACTTTTAATAAGTTGACGATATAAGTTATCAGTATTCTATATAATTTAAATTCGTTATAAATAAAATACTTGAATATTTGAAACAATCAGGTAAATGTAGTTCATCGAAAAATTTCATAACTGTAAATAACATCCTTAGCAAAACGAAAAACATAATGTTATTACATTAAAAAGATATTGAGAGTATATTTTTTGTATACCTTTTACTGATAATGTATCAACACTACATCTTTCGGTTTACTTGGAATTTCATTAAAAAAATATTACAATCATAATAGGATACACTGAAATACGTAATAAGTTATCAACTGGCGCCTGGAAGGTATCAATACTCGCGCCAAAAGGTTTAAATTAAAATAATTATTTGCGTTTTACAGCAAACGAAAATGTCGAATTCCTTTCGTGTAATACGCACATGTAGAACATTGTTCAACATCACTCTAAAATGCCCCGTTCACTGAGATTGACATTGATTAATTTTATTAGATATTATGCATTACCGTTGAAGAGGCATGGTAATGTGCAATCAACAGGTAGGGCATGGTAAATAGCGTCGAATACATCACGCCGGCCGTCCAAGAAAATATTATCACTCCAGCTGGGTGCTTGGTAATTGCCATGCACATCATTCCGCTGCTGTAGAACAGTAGACCGCAAATATATACCCTCCGAGCTCTGCAATAAGAACAACGATTTATGACTGAACAACTTTAAAATTTGTCTTACATTAATTCTGTCATAAATATACCAATAAATATAATAAACTGTTGGTAAATATACACGTATAATCGAAGATAGTCCAAGATATAAATTTGTACCGAGGGAATTAATTTTATCACTTGAATACTAAAACGTTCAAGTGGTAATCGCCGAGATGATGATTGCCACTCGAGCATTAAATGCCCGATTATTACCACTTCATATTGTTAAATTTTTACTACTCGAATCACCGCGAACTTAGACTTTCAGTCGTAAACGTTTTACTATTTCACGCGGTAATGAACGTCATTTCAATGGCATTCCTTCATCATTTGTATGGTCATTATTACTGTTCGATGCATATAAAAAAAATTGGAGCTAAGATCTCGTTGCAACAAAAGAGGTGTTAAATATGTATTAATGAAAAGGATTTTCAACCCGTATATATTCAATTAAGGACTTCTTGAATTTTAATTCGTTTAATTAATTTTATAATCATAAAGGTACACCTTGGCCACTGACTGTTTCCTTTTATTTCGATGCATATTCGTTTTTGAACGAAAATGAAATTACTTGACGCAAAAATAATTCTTCAAATTGCTCTGACAAGCGTGTCTTAAAACTCGTAAATTCGTTACAGTAATTTAAATCTTATTACAATAATTCTCGAGTAACTTCGATCTTCTACCTGAATCGCTTTATCAGCTTTTCGATGACGAGTGAATAACAAGAACACGAGAGCGAATACATGGACATGCCCCAGCATCCGAAGCGCACGCCTGATTCGTACAAATCACGTTCCACTGAGCCCTCGGGAGCCTGCGAAAAGAGGCACAATATCATATAAACGTTTCGCTGGTCGGTGTTCGACTCTTAAAAATAATCGACGAATTTAATCTGAAAATTATCCGCCGGTTGCATTAACATTGCCATAACTTTCTGGCGAAAGTCCGAGCATTGAAATTTACAAGTTTTTGGCAAAGCGCGATTTTCAGTCTTGAGCATTAATATTCATGTAATTATTCAAATCGTGCTTCGCGAGATGTTTATGTCGCAGGTCGCCAGGGTCGTTGACACTCGCCTTTGGATTTCCGCCGTAGACCGCCTCACCCACGAAATCCGTGAAATACAGCGAATAGCAGACGTGAGCCATCCAGCAGAACAAATTCGTCAGACAGACCATTCGCATACTGTGCGGCATGTATATGATGGAATAAAGGTACTCTTTTAAAGTGGCCTTTGGATTGGTCTCCGTTACTTCTACTGCGCCTTCGGTGGAAAACTCCGTTTCGCTTGTTTTTATGAGGTTTGGGTCGGGCTTGAATGGAACGTGGCCTGGAGGTAGTGTTTTCATTGGTATCTCCTAAAAATTTAGCATAATAAAATTCACAAAAATGAAAAAAAAGGGTTTTCAGAGAAAGCTTAATTCAAATAAAATAATATTGGTAATATTGTTTGTGTACAAACTTAATGAAAAATTTTAATCAAATGAAAATATCTCGTAGTTTTAAGTTAATCTTTATTTCTCATTGTTAAACCTAATAAACATTTTTTTGAATTAGATAAATAATTATTAGGTTCGTATAGAAATAGGAATATTATTTTATTCAACTAGATCGTTCTCCAAGTGTATACGAAAAATAAATTAAGTAAATGTTCATTCAAATTTGATTATCTAAAATGAATAATTTGATTATAGTCAGGAATCAACTTATTCTAATAAAATTTCGAATATGATGAGAAACGTAATGATAAACATACTCATCGTAAACAGTTTCTCTTACTATGAACAGATGCCACTTACTACCAGTAATTTTTTTACTATGTATAATATACTTATTAAAAGCTTGAAATAAATTCAAAATATTTCAAAATTACACTTGTAAAAGAAAATCAAAACTATAGTACTCGTATCGACAAATGGAATTTACTTATGACAAAAAGAATCCGCTAACATTAAGTGGTTTACAAACAGTGTTTTGTGCATTATTGCACAAGTGTCGAAACTAAGTCAAATATTTGCCTCGGTTTTTTCCGTGCCCGGTTGCTCCACATCATCGTTTAAAGTGCCATAAGTAGCATGCTCGCTTGACGTTATCGTGTCGCTTTCATTAAGCTTGAATTTGTCTTCCATCTGAAAACAAGGTAGAAATATTAATCCGTTCGAAAGACAAACACGATTTGTTGGCGGATTCAACAAATCGGTCGAATCAAACGTCATTTGGTGCCGGCCACTTTTGCATTCGTACTTTTTGCTGCATCTCTTGGAATTCGTCTCGCTCGAGAAGCTCGAGGGGAATTTCTTTGAAGCTGGTGATCGTGCAAGCGACGGTCACGATGAATATTATCGTGATGAGGGTAAAAGTCGCGTGGAGATGACCACCTAACATCACTCCCAAAGTAGTTGCGTCCCAATTTATGCCTCCCAAGCCGTAGCCCATAAATCCTCCCAGGCCGGCCATGATTGTGAAGGTGCTCAGACCTTTTGCATGATCCTCTGTAAAAATTGTTATTTTATTAAAAAACATTATTAATATACAATTTTTTTAACTATAATTCAATATTGATGTTTGGAACGCCCAATGACTTTTTCTACGTTCATTAAAAGTTGATTAGAACCTTTAAGAGATTTTGGTTTTGAACGTGTACAGAAATAAAAATGTTGTATTAAACTTTAAGATCCTTTATCCACTAAAATTAATAAACTTATTAAATGATATATAAGTATTTGATACGAACAATGAAAATAAAAAATTGCAATTTTCTGCAAGTTTTATTATATTTTGTTTAATCAGATTTATAACGGATGCGACTATTTATCTAAATTAAAATTTATTTATTCATTTTCGCACGTGAAAAGGAGGATTTGAATGTCGAGTATACCTGGAACAGTGACATCGAGAAGATAAGCCCGCGCAGGACTTTGGCAAGCGTCGGCATCGAAATCGAGCAAAACGGTTCCTAAAATGGTAAAAAATATACCCCAGGGATGGCCGCCGCTGTGAGGCGTTGCTTCAGTGCCGGATATCGGCTCTTTGGCGCTTGTTCTGTGTCCAGAAAAGGCAGTGCGATTCCCTATCGGTCGTTCATCCCCAAAAGCGTAACCCATACTCTCGCCGTTTGGTACCAAAATGAGTCCTGTTGGCGTTCAAACAAGTTTTTATCTTCTTTAATGCTTATCCCAAATGCGCACCTTTTCAAATCTAAATGAATTTTTACATGCAAAGGACAGATATACCATTAAAAGGCTTAAGTTAATTAAAATAATATACAAGTGTATATGTACGTTTAAAAAAAATGGTAATATCAAGTTAATGAAAATTTATAATTGGTACACGTTAATTAACCGATTATTGATTATCGATAAAAATCAATAATGCGCTTGATTGACAAAATAGTTGGAAGAATGTGTTACCAAAAATTCAAAGAATAATCCTCACCAATCAAATTTTAAATTAATTTGTTATATTCATTTTTTCAAATGCAAGACGTGTTAATTAAAACGCATAGCGTTTTATTTTAAATGTTGAACATTTTTAATTCAGAAGCAAATTGATTGAGATTCTTGAAAATTATGTTTTTCTGTAAAATAATCGTATTGATTTCCGTGTCTCTTTTGTTAATTTTTTGCTCGAGAAGGAAACTTGAATATGCCTATGATCTAACGGTGCACTCTTTCAAGGTTGCGGCTCTCCTTCAAGTTCGAATTACACGATTGTCGTCATATGAATTACCTATCAGAACGCCTACGGACAAAAGTAGAATGAAGGGTCTTCTTCTGCCGTACGGTAATCTGCAACGATCGCTAACACTTCCCAGTATTGGGGTCACAAAGAAACCTACTAATGGACTCAATGCCCAGACCAGAGTCATATGCTGATGATCGACGCCGATTTTCAAAAGCGTCGGCGAAACAAACGCCGTCTCAGCCGCGTACGAAAATTCAATCCCCATCACTGCCGCCGAAACGCGCACCAATTCGCCTCGGGTTTTTCGCCTGTTGAAGAAAATCTTCCATAGAATTCCCATTTTTCAATGTATGCATTCAATAAAAGCAATTGATTTCTGATATCGTTTCCTATTAATGCTAATATTAATTATAAACAATATATTATCGATTAATATATTATTAATGTGCTGCGATTGTATATTGTAATTATATTGTTAACATATAGCCAAAATAATGTATTATCAATAAATTGTTAATTTATTTTTAATAAACTTTGAATAAATTGATAGTATATATTCACAATATGTTCTTAATATAATTAGAATATGACATTAAATGAATTTGTTTACCTGTAGACATGTGCATAGTTTTCTAACGTTCTTTCTAATTTCGGAGGTCCGCGAATGTGACTTACGATACCTTCCAAACCTCTGTCCATGGGAATCTCGTTTTTCCATTCTTTCCAAGCATCCCATTTTTCTTTCACTCTACTCTTTACTCCATGAATGCGACCCGCGAATCCTTCATATTCATGCAATTTGTCGGCCATGGTGACAATATGGTCTTTAAAAATGATTACAATTTAAAAATATGTTTAGAGCAATTTGTATTATCTTATTTTATTTATTTTTTTTTTAATTTTTTTTTAAATAATTTTTTTTTATTTTTAATTTATTTCATTTATTGTCTTGTATTCTGACATTATAGATGTGATCAAGTAATAATTAAGATTATTATTGATTAATAATATGGTTAATTAAATGACATGAATTCATTGTCTACACACGCTATCATTCGAGAGACAATTATGTTTTACATAGAATTCCACAACGCATCACGCAACATACTTTTCTTGGCATTAAAAATTGATTGAATCTTTAGCTTTTTATCAAACCGCTCGCCTTGTAATAATATTTCAATACCTAGTCTAGATTCTAAGTTTAGAATAAAAGTTATTACAAAGTGTCATATTTTTCTTTTCTTTTTTTTTTTAATCGCATTTTTCTAAAACTTATTTTCACTTCAGATATTCAGTTAGATTAGTAAGAAAATATTTATCGCAATTTTATATTCAATGCATTATATTGAGTAAAGGATATTAAAAGTAGATTTTTGTACATGTAAGAAAATGTCTGCTTGAATGTGATTGAAAAAAAATTTACTGAATAAAAAAGATGAAACTTGTTTTTGCAAAATTAATCTATAATCATTTTCTGCAAATAAAACATTTATTTAATGTATATCAACCGAAACTTGTAATACGTAAGTCTTGATTAAAAATATATTTTAATCGTATTGAACATTTTTAAGTCAAATTTCTTGACAGTTTCTGCTTCAGCTGTCGATTTATTAGCTTAAACAGCGCTTTCCGTTACATCAATTAACTTGAACAGGTTTCGTTTACAGGAATAATTGATTTTTATTGTTCTTTGAAAAACATTGCTGAATTAATTAATTGTTTACAAAAGTTGAGCTATTCATCAATTTGACGTACATTTTCCTACAACGCACTTGTGCTTTTATGTACGAATGCATTATTAATGATAATGTCGAAACTAAATTGCATTCGACACGTACAATCTCTAAACTGAAATTAAAAACGTTTTTTTTTTTTTTTTTTTTTTTTAAGATAAACAAATTTATATCTTTTTTTTCTTTGTCAATATATAAATTACATATTTGTAAGAATATTACACGAAATTCATGATTTTTTGATAATAGAAACGATAAATGATATATAAATGTACTGAAACAAGCAGAATTTTAACAATCATGATATCACGCTGACATCACATATGGTTCAAATGTAAAGCAAAAATTTTCCTCAGTGTAATATCACACTGAAGGAAAAAATTTATTAATATGACAGTAATATCACACGGCGACATAGGGATATCACACGGACATTTTGAACGTCTTCGACATCGAAAGTCTTATATTCAAATACTTTTAACGTTTCAGACATCAGAATTCTCTGAAAACAAAATACTTAATTTTCCAATGCATGCGTCACAATGATACCACTGTGTTATATCGCGATGAAACCATAATAAAATCTAGTTGTCTTGGTAATTTTTTAAACTTAAATCTATCCTGAATTAGATAACAATAACTCATTAACATCATGCCGAAATAGAACATTTAATATCTTCATCTAATGACAGAAGATATTAAATATCTTATTTTGCGTAAATTTGCTCCTCACATAAATTTGCGTGCTAAAATGAAGTAAATGAAATTGCTTCTTTGCAAGAAACACAATTACTTACCTTAATATAACTTGATAAAGTCAAGTCTTGGAAGTGCGATTTACCTCGACATTAAAAATAATGAACCGTAAGTATTACTTCACTTATCCGTTATTTTAACGATAACCATTGTTTGACTTTACGACGGCCGTGTGACGTTCTTTGGCGAACAATCATACGTGGGTAACTGGTAACTTTATCTTGACAAAAGCCGCACAAAATCCCGCGAAATCGAATGCGGTGCTTCGAAGAGAACCGTACAACTACTAACTCGTTGCAACATACGCCACGATAGGCGAACTTGCATGCACTTTTCTGACAGCCGCATTGACATTCTTCTTTGGGGTGGATTGAGATATCGAGTTTGCCGCCGCGCTTACTTCGTACTTTGTTGCTTCTTCTTATTACGTTTTCTCCCTCCGCTTCGTTCTGTTAGGTCATTCATTCGGGTTCAAAATTTAACGAAATCAAATGCGACTGAAATTGATGATTGAATTGCCAAAGAATACAATTCAAATCAAAAAAATAGCTTGGAATATAATTGAATTTGATTAAAGATAATTAAATTCCATTGTCGACAGCATCAAGAATTAAAGATCAATGAATGTTTACAAACTTTTCGATTAATAATGTAATTAATTATTAATAAATGTTTGTAAACGTGCTTTCAACAAATCAATCTTCACCGTTAAAAAAAAGTAACCGAAATAACGTGGACTAAAAAGTCTGACGATTCATGTACATTCATTCATTTATTAATCGCTTGAAAAATTTATTACAAAATTAAATAAAAGATTAAACACGGTTTATATTTATAAGAATATAATACATATTCTAAAAATCAGTATGTACATAATGCTTTCTACTTCGTCGTATTTACAGTGTCATTTAATATAAATTTTTCAAATAATTTTACAACAACAATTTCACTGTAGTTTATGGTCTTTCCATTCTTCAATATAATCAACTTTCTTTTCTATACAAAGAACCTGGTTCATTAAATTTTATTAAACTTTCGATAACCGAAAAGTGTAAGATAAATTTCAAAATTCATTATAAACTCTTCGGCATTGTTACGTGGTATTCGATAGTAATATCCAAAGAGGCCTATAATTTTACAGCGATTGGTTTATTAATTAAAACGAATATTCTTCGATTATCGAACATTTGGTAAAAGATTATGAATCATTTTTCTTCATATATATAAAACTATTAAATTCTTTCATGATCAAAGGTGAATTAAAAAATTCATAAAACGAAAAAGAAGAGATTGGAAACATTGAAGTTAAAAAAAGAAAAATAGTAGGCACCGTGCTTACTTTTCGTCTTTTTTCAACTTCAAGTTTACAATTTTTTGTCTTTGTTTCATGAATTTCTTAATCTGCTACTGTTAATAATAATAAAAAATTACATGGGAAAAAGCCTAAAGGAAAGAAAAAGTGAATTAATAATTTGTATAAAACCCGCGAAATCTCTTTTGTGCATAAAAACAATCCAGCGGCGAGATTGGATAACTTAAAAAAGTAAAATGCAAGACGTTTGTTATAACTTAAATCAAACTATGCGTCGGTCTATCAACAATCCTATTGCTTCCATAAGCTTTATTAAATACTCAAACTTTTCATCTGAAAAATGCATGTCACGTTGAATCAAATGGTAAACAACAAAATCCTATCGTTTAAAAATCCGCGTTCAAAAATCCCGCGTCAAACGTGCAACGGACATATAAAACTGTCAGTCATACAAAAATGCAGTTCCTTTATATTTTATATAAAAAACAAACCACTGTCTGTCCGCAGAACATAATAAACAATGAGTCAAACGTTCGCAAAATCATAAGCAGTGAACGTTACATATATAATTCATAAATAAATTAATAATTTTATTATATCTGAATCCAACATCGTTCCTCAAACGTGAAACGCGGTAATAAATTGTTCGACTTATCATCGAAACAGTAAGTTTCGTGGACGTGTTATTGGACCGGAACAATGAAATATCAATAATCCAGTCCGCAAGTCAGTTCGACGTTATTTACATTGCGTCAACAAGGGCTCGTCTATCTCTTGCGATTCGTTATAAAATTACTACATTCAAACTTAATTGCTTTGGGGTAGCATTTACAAAATTCATCTTGCGTACAACTTCTCAAAGCTCCTTCAACAGAGCCGACTTGGCGTTTTTCAATTTGTCTAATCGTCGTTGTAAATGCGAATTCGCTGTTTCCAATTCTTCAACACGAGCTTGAGATTCTCGAACCTGAAAATAATATTCAACATTCAATAATAAATATTATATAATCTTTATAATTCATGTACATTTGTGTATATTCTGGTCAACAAATTTTTGTTTTCTTGCTAAATTAAAATTAAAAAAAAACCACTTTACAATTGTAAAAAGTAATTTTAAATGATGAGTTTAAAACAAATTATAGTTTCTATTTTGTAATGTTTTATAATAATTAATAATAAAATTATAATAACAATTTTACATCCAAATTATTTTAATTAAATGAAAAAATAAAACTTAAATTCAAAGTTGGAATGCTGCGCGGATAAATCTAATTGACACAATTAACTGTTATGCAGTGTTCAGCTGGTAAAATTACGCTAGATATTTATCACTCACTTCTCTTTGTAGTTTTCTTTTCTCGACCTTTAATTCGTCTTCTGCTTTTTCGGATGCTTCTGCTGCTGACTTATAACGTATCACCTGACTTTCCAATCTGGCCACCGTTGCTTGCAGCGTTGACATGTCTTGTTCTGCTTTTTGTAGTTTAAATTTATAGTCCGCTAAAATCTTATTTGTCTCTCTTTGAATGTCGTCTGAATCGACAAAACAACCTATAAATAATCATTATTTTACACGCTTAATGATTTAATTTCACTTTCAACCTTGTTTTCATTCAATTGTATTTTGTCAATGTTAACACATTTAAACAAAATAAAATAATTCGAAGTAAAAGTACCTAATATCGAACCTGGTGAACGCTCCGTCCGCATGCGATTCCTTGCCTCTTCGAGTTCTAGTCTTAAATGCCGTATTTCGTCCTGCAGTTCTTTTTTTTCCGAAGCAAACTTTCTCAGTCTAACATCTGCAAATTGAAACAAAATGATTTTTTGTTTGTATTCAATCAATTTGTATACTCATTTTATATTAAAATTACGATGTAGGCAATCACAAGGTATTGATTTGATATTTCTCACAATTTTAAAATATTAAATTAATATAATATTTATTATTTATTATTAATATAATTGATGTACTATGTATTATATACATTTATTAATATAATTATGTACCTAATGATCCCTCTCCTGCATTTTGTAATAGTTCTGCTGCTTCTGTACTGACTAGTACTCTTTTTCTGCAAGTTGGACCATTCTCTTTTACAGTATCTTCGTTTTCGCTTCCTTCATCTTCAACTATGACAAGCCCATTTTCCTAAAATTTAAATGTGTTAATTTAATATTTATCAACCTTCATTTTAATAGAAAATTCAGATTCAATATCAATGAACGTTCCGTGATATAATTGAATATTTGCATTAAAAAAATATACACTGGAATCATAATAACTAATTGATTTGAGTATTTGTTATTTACAAGTTTAACATAAACATTTATTTAAAAATGTTCAAATGTTTACCTCTATAAGTGTATCTCGTTCCAAAAGCTGGACTTTACAAACATCTAAATCTTCTTTCAAGCGTTGATTCAAGCGTTTCGATTGTTCCGCTTCACGATTTTTCTCCCGCAGTTCGCGTCTCAACTGAGCCATACTTTCCTCCAACTCTTCCAGTTTGTCTTTCAATAAGTCCACTTGATACGCATAAGAAGATTTTTCATTGTCAAGCTGAGCGTTAGCGATCATGGCTTTTCGAAATTTTTCCTCAAATTCTTTTAATTCCGACTGAAAACATTTGATTTATTAATTTTGCATAATTTCTAAACAACATTCAAGTCTTGTGATTGTTTTTAATTGTAAAAACTTTATTGTACACTAACCTTTTCCATTATGTTAAAAAATTTATTGATAGTTTTGATTAACAACCTTTTCTTGAAATAAAAGAACTATGCACTGTTTCGCATAAACAAGTAAATTCGTTAAATATTCTGCACTGGATTGAAAATCAAAATACTGTTAGTGACCTCTTACTTTCGAAATACATTTGAAACTGTCTATAGTTGTGCCACGAATAGTCACAATCATTTTCTCCCCTTGCTTTTATACTGACACTACTACAAATGTTTTAGTTTGCCTTGATGTATCCCCACCAAATTTATTTTGTTTGTTGTGTTTAAAAAACTGTCAAATAAGAAATACAACCAACAAGAAATTCTTATCAAGTATTGAAGCAACTATTTATTTACGTTTTACATAAAAATAAAACAAATTGTTTTAGTTGTAAATTTTTTTTATAGATTTTTATAAGATCGTCATAACAATTCTCTACTTCTATATTCAATAAAAACCAGATAAAAAATTATTACAATGTTTTTTTATTGAATTAAAAACACTTTTTCAAATTTTTATTTTCATAACATAACAAAAATGATTATTTTGATAGAAAAACTGTAATAAATACAAATTTTAATGATAAAGTTACACTAATATTTTATGTGTTAAAATGTAAAGCGCAAAACCTGATAATGCAAGATAAGAGATAAAAACATGGATACAATCAGTAAAGCTGTTATTCTGAATCACTCAAAAACTTTACATTAAAAAACAAGTGTAAAATGATTTTAATTTATAATCCATTTTCATTGACTTCTTCACTTCTTTCACCTTTCTTTTTTAAAATACTTACTCTAAGATCTCTCCCAAGACCAGCATCTTCCAAAGAGTCCTCGGATGATCGTCTGCTGGATTGAAAATTATTGGAATTGGTCAAAAGTCGAGAAGTTCGCATTGGATCCGGAGTCACTCTGAGAACTCTGTTGCTATCTGTTAAATAAAATGGCACTGGTTAATCCAGGCGCTTAATTAAATTACGAGTTTTGATAAATAAAAAGATAAGAAATTAGTATGCATATCGTTTGTTATGAATTGGTTCGGTGCAAGTTAATTGTATTCAAGAACTGATTGTATTCACGAACTGATTGCTTCTCAAGGTAAATTGCAGGATGGAAGGTATTGCTGATAAGGCGTGAACAAAAACGACTGACGCTCTGTTTAGAGAGCACCTTAAAGGCAATATACCACTTGATGGACTACATGCACAATTGAGATTTACGATAAGATACAAACATAATTCTTATTTCAATCATAGAACCCTAGTCTATTGCCATCTATAACGAATCATTATAACTAATTGAGTTTTAGAGTATTGTATATGTGACAGTTGTTAATCAGCAAGGAATTCTAATTAAATAATTGTCTGAAAAATTATAAATAAAGCAATTTATTTTACTGCAAGGATAATTTGTATGCATAAATATTACGTATGAACAATTGAAATAAAATTGTCAAACTTTGATCCTAAATTTAAAATATTGTGTCATTAAGTGTATTATATATGAGTTTCGTTATATAAACAGAGCAGTAAAAGTCGCTTTAAATTGTATTTATTGCAGATGATTTAAATAAATGTTAAAAATAGATGGCAGTTTTAGCTTCTTTGTCAGTTTTTTTTTTGAAATATAAATAAATGTTTGTCTTTCATTTTGAATAAATTACATCTTATTAATTAAAATAACGAAAATGTATTTTGGAAAGTTATTTTTCTGAAATTAAAAATAACATACAAGATATTTTTCTTAATTCACTCCATTTGTAAATAATTCAAACAGATTAGTGTTGTAAATTAAGAGAAAAAGCATATTATTTAAGTGATATTTTCGTACTTTCAAATGTGCTTATATAGTAGAATCCCTCTAAACATTGATGTATTTAATTACTAAAAACTTGTAGAAAAACTTTTTTACTCATTGGAGTTTAAAAAAGCTAATACTACAGTCAAAAAGCAATCTCAAGATTGTCGTTTGTTTCCCTTTCAAAATGATTAATTTTGAGTCAAGATATTTAAATTAAGACTTAATAAATATATTGACGTCAAAGTAAGAATAGATAAAAAAATAAAAGTTATTAATACCTAAAGATAATCTTTGATATACATCATAAATTGATTTGAAATTAAATATTCAAAAATCACCTGTATTCATATCATAAACTCTGTCAGCATTTTCCTCTGCTTCTTTCTGCTGTCTTTCTAACTCACGCATTCTGATCTCTCTAGCTTCCGCTCTTGCCAGCCTTCGTGCAGCTAATCTGGCTTCCGCCTTGAAAATGTATCCAATGTTAATTTTTATTGTACCATTTAAATTGCGTTCTTAATATTGAGTTAATTCAATTATTAAAGAAACGTTAATTTGAATCTCTCTATGTTGGTTCAGTAAAAAAGAAGTTCGCTTTGATTTTCCATTGTAACAAATTCATTAAAATTGACAATATGATGAATTTGAGCACGAAAGAAATTTATTAACAAATGATTTTCAAAAATGCTTTGATCAATGTTTAAGTAAAGAAATTAAATTTCTAATTACAAAATTTTTTCATTTTTCAATTAGCTGAAAATAAAACACTATTTTTTATTTATAATTTAGTTTGATTTTATTGCAAAAAAAAGTGTCGCAAACTTCCTGTACATGATTTTTTATGAGTAATAAGTTACATATACTACATGAGTATACATAAAACATAAATTTAAACTTGAACAAATTTTTAAGAAAGAACATTGCAATTTTGTTTACAAACTTTTTTATGACAGTTAGAAAATATAAATCATGGTTTTTCTTCACTATTTTATCTTATTTTTAATTATTTTATATGACGTTTGATCTCGTTTTTGCAATTCTTATTAAAAAATTTCTGGATCAATATTGTCTTGTGCAATTAATTGGAAATTAATAAAATAAATGAAATTTCACTGCTTCACCTCCTTAGCAATTTGATCCAGTGCCTGATCTTCGGCGGAGTGCCTCGTGGCATTGCGTCTTCGTCCTGCTACGGATGGTTCCATGTTGTGAGTTGAAAAGACACTCTTTGACAAGGCTTATGTTTCAAGAAACGAGACTCCACCTACATCCCAGAGGAATATTCGATAGTACTGTTAACAAAAATAAAGTAAAGATTAAGATATAATGAACTAGCTCTGTTCTATTAAAATTCAATTAATAATTTATTTAAAATTCATTTTATTTTTATCTTAATTTTCTTTCAGTTCTTAATATTTTGTATTTCTAAATGGAGTTGAGTCACTGCATGTTAAACTCAGTGACATCATTGACAGATATTTCAGAGGCAATATTGGTTTAGAGTACAAGTTCAATAAATTTAACAACTGAATGACTGCATTGTGGTAAAATACTTATGTAAGAAATTATTGAATTTATAAAAAAATACTAAAAAAAGAATATTACATATAAGTTAAAGTCTTTTGACTTGCGTTTAAAGTACATGTACAATGTAAACTGATTTAGAAAAGTTAATTAAAGTGAGAGTGAACAATAATAGAATGCTAAAGTTAATGTGGAATAAATAAAAATACGAACGTATCTTAGGAATAGAGATCAAAGAAACATTGTAATGTGATACTTAAAATTATATAACAACATTTCCTGATAGAAAATTATAAATGAAAGTAGAAATTAGTTGATCTAAATGAAATATGTGGTTAATAATAGTACAAAATAATAATATTTAGTATTTCTAAAATAATATCAAAATATATTTGGTTGTATATCTATCAGTATTAAGAGATAACAAATTAAGGTTGCAATACCTGAAATTTTATTTTCTATTCATTTGTTATAAAAAATATCATGAATATATACATTTATACACATGATTTTGTTTTATTCATCTTTATAATAAAATGGATGTAAAGTGAAAACACCAATGAATAACTGGCTAAGAATCTGTACCAATGAATGACCACTCATTTAAATTGTGTTGTCCATCATTATCTTGGGTCATTTACTGGTACATGATTATTTGCAGATGCATTCACCTTATATACAATTTTTGTGAGTATGACTTATTCACAAAAACTTTTTAAACTAAAATAAAAATTCATATTATCAGTCTGTAAAAATATTGCCAACGTTTCAAAAACAAAATTATTCCCTCGAATCTCTCAAAATTTTACTCCAATTTCGCTCAAAGCTCTCGACTTCAAAAATTAACTTCCTTCCTACAATCATATCACAAAATTTAAAAAAATGTTACTCCGCGAAACGACCCATTTCTCCTAAATAAATCATCCTCGAAAACCAATCTTAATCCACTCACACTCAGTACAATCCTACTTAATTCAAATCCACCAAACTTCTAAGCCTTCGATTGGCGAAAATCAAAAATACTCGTCTCACCGACAAGCACTTTTCGACCAGTTCCTCCATTTCCTATAACCATCCGTCAAACCCACACACATTTTCCAAAAATACAGTTACGCTCGATTACTCGGCTGTGCTTTACACTCTCCGATCCAAAAAGACGAAGAAAAAACAACCTCACACACGTACACCTGCACACACTCATATACCAACAAGCATTCACGGACACCTTACTCACACAGACACAAAGTGGAAAGCACACATAGCCGGACATTTGGCCGAAACCGAGGAAATCCCGAGTGAAATTGCCGACGAGATGACAAAAGTCGCGTAACGAAAATGACGTAGAAATCGTTTTTCTCTTTGAATCTAAATCCGATGAAAAATGCGAACGGGGAAGAGGAGTTGTGGAGGGGGGGGAGGGGGGGGGAAAGGACGTTGAAAAAGGAGAAGAAACGGGACGAAAGTGCGTCTCGTCGGACGTAACCTTATTAGGCGCAAAGCGATTAGGCTCACCTGTTGGAAAGAAGCGCGTCGCTCGCTTGGCAGCCTTGGTGCGTTTATGGCGATGCCGCCGTGCGCTCGGCGAGCTGCCGGCGGGCCATTTCGGAGCGCGTTCCCGATCGCGACGTAACCCGTGGCTAAAAGGCGATGGGAGATGGAAAGACGCGCAACGAGGAGAGACGATTTCGCGCGACGGCCGCTCTACCCTCGCGTCATCTCTCTCTGCCACTTCCCCCCTCTCGCTCGGTTCGCCGCGACGTCTCACTCGCACGTCAACGTCGCCCGATGAGCATTGCCAAAAATCGCGCAGCTCCGCGCACGCGCACACTGCGACCTTTTAACCTCAACGCTTTAATCTAGGCGGAAGTTTCGGAGCGAAAAATCGTAGCTTTTCGCAGGTTCGGATGTAAGAATGATCAGTTTTCGTATGTGATTGAGTTTGGGATTGTTGATGTTGTTTTTCATTCGTGTGAATTGTTAATTTGTAAGATTGTCTATCTTTATCTTACACGAATAAACTTTTATTCGAGAAAAAAGATGAACTTTGCGGAGTATTATTGTAAGGTTTCTTGCATCGAAGTAAAATTGTTATTTTTTTGTTACTGTATTGAGGGATATCAGTAATAAATGAAAGGACAAAAATTGATGAAAGCACAAATTAAAAAAAATTGTTTTTATGTATATTTAAAAAGGGGCGTAATATTGAAAATGTCAGATGGCGCCACTTCATATGGTTTCAGCGCCATCTATGATAAATTCTTATTCGAATTGTCAAAAAACGTAGAGATACATTTAGCGCCATCTGAGCTCGGTCGTAATATAATGCGGGTATCGATTCAATTCGATGTTCGTCTTGAAAGGTGGTTCTAGAATCGAATAGAAATCAGTGGAAAATAACTCCAAGCGACTGCTGCGATGGATTTTTTTGACTATTTACGAAAAATTTTTGTCGGACATGACCATTTAAATCCAAAGTAAGTTATGTCAACAATTAAAATTTATATTTTATGCTAAATAATAAGTTTGGGAAATTGAAAATTTCAAAAAGACGTAGTAGTTAACCTCAGAAATAACTATAGTCTGTTTTATTTGATCTTTTGAATGTTGAACAAATCGGTCTAAAAATAATTTTAAAATCTTTTGACTGTGAAAAATTACTGTGAATTTAATTTTACAATCAGATGTCACGTTCAAATGTAGTTGTATTTATAAATGTATATTGACTAACAGATTGCATCATATTATTTTTTACATGTATAGATGTATTGTATAAATATACATATACAAACACTGATATTAACAAACAAAAATTGTATTCAAAATGTGTGGCGCTGTAATGATTTCAAATTGTTATTATTATTTTTATTTTTATCAGATTTTACTATTGATATATTTACAAATAATTTTTAAAGTTTATGAGAATTTTAATATTTTGAAGAATTGAAGTAATACAATTTTCCTTTACAGCAGCCACCACAGAAATGATTTCCGTAATCCGATTTGGCAAAATGATGAAGATGACGATGATGACGAAGATGGTGATTTCAGGTACATAACTTTACAATTTTTGTAATTTTCAATATAACTTTAATTTCATTATTAAAACAATTGTTACAAGAAAATGTTATGTTGATAATTTACCAAAGTAATTATTAAAATTTGGTTTTTTCGATGTTTTATTGATGACATTGTAATACAAGGGATCTTTTATAATTTTATTTTTATCATTTGTGATAATATTATTTATTTATTGATCAGGATTTACATGTTAATTTGTAATTATTTTCAATATAAGTACTTTTGATTATAATTCATAGATATTTTAAATTGATTACAAAATCTAATAGTATTCCAAATTTAATTTTAGGAATCAACACTGGTTCAAGAAAAGAAAGAATATTTATGACGAGAGGGATATTTTTGACATTGGGTAATGACATTATTTATAGCAGATTATAATAGAAGACCAATTTCTAAATTGTAATAAATATCACAAAGTACAATAAAATGTTAAGCATAAATGAACAACGTAAATTTATGATCAATAAAATTTGAATTTATGAACTCTTGTTGCAAAACTTACAACTTCAGTTACTAATAATTTCAAATAAGGAAGCGCATATATTCATTGTATTTATTATTTTGCAGCCCCATTTTTATACCATCAGAGATTTTCAATTTCTTCACAGAATCAATGAATAAATCTATGAAAAATTTAATTGACAATTTTCCAGAGGGCACTGTAACATTCGATTTATTAGGTTTGTATAGAATGTTTTCAATGTATAATTTATATTGTTATTTATTTCATATTATAAGAAAATTTGACATAAGATACTAGATATAAAAATTTTAAAAGTTTCATAAAGTAGATAAGAGAACAATATGTCATATACTTTAAAAAATTATCTAATAAAAATCTACTTTTAAATTGTAGATCCTAATTTCAATAATATACCTCAAATCGAAAGTCCCCAACAAAATTTACGAGATAACTTTTTGAAAAGAGATGTGTCTCCTCTCGATCCACCAGAGCCAAAGCAAGATATAAGTTTAGATGGAAAGTAAGTAATGTTTTATAATTGTTTAAACAACTGTTCGTTTCATAGTAATAAAGTAATTTTGACTTGTTATAGTTGCTCAAAGAATTAATAAAGTAAAATTTGCTATTTTTAGGATTACGGCTGAGAATTTCTCAAATTTGTGGAAAAAATCAGAAACTCCTATAGATGGAGAATCTTTTAGTCGAAAACCGCAAATTCGAACATGTATTAGATCAGTAACAAGTCAAGTAATAAGTGGACCTAATGGTAGAGAAGAACGGAAAACTGTCACTGATTGTGAGGGAAATGTTACAACTACAATTAAAAAACAAACAGGAGACAAAATTCAGACAGTGACTATAACAAAAGATAAAAATGGCATTGAAACACGAAACGAAGATTTGGTTGAAGCCGATCAAAGTAAATAACAAATTACAATACAATTGAGTATAAAATATTTAATTTTATATACAAAGTTTTGAATTTTGTATTTTTGGATTCAATATGAATGAATGTGTTTTATAATTAATTTAATTATTTGTTATGATTTTCAGATCAACCTCTCATTCTGAAAGACAAACCAAACCCGAACATCGATTTTCCTTCTGAACCACATGATAACTTTCCATGGCATAAGTATTTCGGTCCTAAATTATAAATCATTATAATAGTTAGTTGGAATTTATTATTTTAAAATTGTTACTGATAAAACAATGTAAAAACTTTTACCTTTGAAATACATTTTGTGTTTTGAAGGTAGGTGTCACTTTTCAAAGATGTAATTTTATCAGAAAAAAAAAAAAAAAAATTATATTAGGCAAAAGTTAAAAACCAGTTTTGTTTAGTAGTAAACAAAATGTGTAATATATTAGAAAATAATTTTATATATTAGAAAGCAAACGTTAATCAAACTGTATATATATATATTGTTACATATTTTGTAACCTAATAATTGGAAAATTTTTAATTTTTTTATAATAATATAAATATTTTGTTCATATTTTAATTTTATAATTAATGTTTCCAAAAATATTTTAATTTAAGGTAACATTTTTTGACAGACTACAAACGATGATCACTTTAAGTTGATACAGTGGATGATTCTTAATATGAACTATATTTTATGTTATATGAATGTAAGAATGTAAATAATGAATACTAAATAATTAATATTAAGTTGTATTACAAAGTATATTAACTATTTTCAATGTACTTTTGTGAAGTTGTACAAAAAATCAAATTTCGTGAAGTTAATGTTTTGTTGTATAAATGC